>JADRCD010208008.1:0-10971 GCA_019843815.1 Montemys delectorum | reverse complement strand
CTACTTGCCTAACTAAATGAGGGCTCATGAAGATTAAGAGACTTCAAAGAAGAGGTAGCACACCTGACTAGTAATAACCAGTTGTCCTCCTGGGGAAGCAGGAGAAGATCCTGAGAGCTAGAACTCTCAATAACAGAGTTACAGCATGGTGGGTGGTATGCAAGTAGACGTGGGTGGGGCGGGACATGCTCTTCAGAGGACAGTAGCTGGCCTCCCAGTGCTTCCTGGGCTGTGCTGAGGTTCCACTTCCCTGGATACTTCTTCAGAGGATTGGCCAGTAACTGTGGAGCCTATTTTCTTTTCATCTCAAATCCCAAAACTCCAACGTGAAGGGTTTCTTAGGGCAAGTGTATCTCTACATCAGCTGCATAACTCAGTAGAGGCTTCTGTCTTGTTGAAGGAAGTCTTTCTTGGGTCAGAAGCTCCAGCAGTCTGTGATGGAGAGCCTGTGACGATTACCTTTATGTGTCAGCTGGACAGGGTTTGTGGAATGCCCAGGTAGCTATAAGACTTTGCTGTGGGATGTATCTTGGAGGGTATTTCCAGGAGAGGTCAGCATTTTATCATCAGACTGAGCAAAGATCACTGTCACAGACATGGGTGCCATTATCTAACAGAGGGATCTAGTTTAAAAAAAAAAAAGGGTAAATGGTAAGACTCTCTTCTTTTGGAATTCATCACTTCCATTGGAGATCAGATTTCTTGATTCTTGAAGCTTTGGGCACGAAGACGTACAACCCTGCCAGTTGTTCCCCATACCTACCCCTCCCCACTCCCCAGCCTTCTGTCCCAGTTCTCAGACATTTATATTCAGAACTACAGCAGCTTTCCTGCCTCTCTAACTTGCAGATGACACATGATGACGCTTTGTTGTCTTCACAATTTCAGGATACAGTCAAGAATACAATACATCTCCCCTTGTTCATCCACGTGTATCCCATTTGCTCTGTTTGTCCAGAGAACATGAGACAGTCAATGGCCTGATGAGGTGGAAACTTCAAGGAGCCAAAAAGAAATCAAATACTATCATTAGCCTTTAAAACTGTCCAAGGGTGACACCTATGGAACAAATTGTCATGAAATAAAAATAAAACTAATTAAATCAAATGAGAATATAAGTCAAGGCACAGGCACAGTAAAATGGATAAAAATTTTACCCAGGCAGCAGCTCCCTGGATGTTATGCAGGGAAGTGGCAGTGTCCTCATCAGAGTCCCCTCTCTAAGCTGCTCACAACAGAAGAGAAGATGCCATCACTGTGGGTTCAAGGAAAGGGTTAGATATGAGAACCATCAAGTGCATGGCTCTTAGGCACTGTTTACATATATTTACATAATAACTGCCTTTGGAACAAGTAGGCTGCAGGGTTTGGGGCATGGCTCAGTAGATGCAATGCTTGTTACATTAGCATGAGATCTGAGTTTGATCTGCAACACTCAAATTAAAAACAAAATCCATCACAGAACGTGCTTGTTGTCCTAGTAATCCCAGACCTTGAAGGCAGAGACAGTCAGAGGCCTGGGTGTGCTGGTAAACCAGCCGAGCTGAATGGAATCTCTTAAGTAAGGTGGAGAGTGATCAGGGAAGGCAGCTGACATTGATATCTGGCTTCACACTCAGACACATACATGTGTACAATTGTCCCATGGCATGCATAAATCTATACACACATGCACAAGCATGCATGCATGCACAAACATGCACACACAATGCACATGCACACTCTTCCCCCAAGAAATGCAAAAACCAGCCAACCAAAAAAAATAACACAACAAAAAACTTGTGTATATTTCTAGCTACATCTATATCTTGGATGTGGCCTGGGATCCTTCTTCCGTAGCAAGTCCTCCAGGTGATTGTGTTTAAATGATCATGGACCACTACTGAAGAAATGCTGGAATTGGGGAGAAGGCCTCAGTCAAGGTGGCCCAGGGTTAGGATAGAGGTTCAATACTAGGGGAGTTGTTTGGCTGACAGTAGAGGATGAATCTCAGATCTGTAGGCAGATCAGTAAGGTAGTAGTAGGATCAGTTGCTAACTGAACCTGTGACAAGCTACCTTCAGTGACCAAGTATTGGGCCCCTGTACACAAGTTCCCTTCGAAGCCCCTGTGAAATGGCAAGCAGGACAGGGAAGAACTAAGAACTATGGAACCAATAGTATGGGTGCTCCACCTAGAAAAACTGCAGAGTATGCTACTAAGCTACATGGTGTGACAACATAAATTGTGACATGTGTGCATGTGCATGGGTGTATATGTGTGTGTGTGTGTGTATGTGTGTGTGTGTGTGTATATGTGTGTGTGTATGTATGTATGTATGCATGCAAGTATTTTAACCATGGCTACCTGCTATAGAAGCACCGTTTCCTGAAGATTTATCAATTAATTCATCTGTAGTATCCTTTTGCTGGGTATAAAACTATTGTCTCATAGCCATAAGTTAAATCATTTGAAGGAGGCCTCATCCGTGTGTGAACACCTCATATATACCCATCACCTCTGTCTGTGTCAAAAGATGACTTTTGGAAAAGGGAATAATGAGACAGACAATGTGTACCATGCAGAGAGGATAAATGCACAGCTTAGACCAGACAGTGAGAGTTGGCATATGTCCAGCCTGTGTCTTGGATAGGCTCATTCTGCTGAGATGGTAATTTCCTCCCTTGATTGGGAGAGTAATTTATCACTGTAGACAGGTATCCAAATAAGTGTAAAACCATGACAAAAAGATGCATGATTCTTTCCTTTAGGCTGTGTTATGTAGGCTCTGTTATAAGTCTTGAAATCATTAAGCCATCATGCTGTCTGGCATAGGCATTGTTTATTTTCCTGTTTTCATGATGTTGGAAATGAGTAAGAAACTTTGCTTTACCATATTTACAAGATTGCTCTATTAATTTACAAAAGTAGATAATTGCTGAGGATAATTTTACTTGCTAAATCTGACACAATGGGAGTCTCAATTGCCTGGGAGAATCTGATATGCTAAATTCATGATTGTAGTTTCATGTGTCTCAAGAAATGTAATTAATTAAAAAGCAAGTAGATGAACTTCGAAAGAGATTTCATCTGTTAAACTTAAGTTAGCTGAACATTGATCAAAGAACCAATAGAAAGATTTCTTAATTTTTTTCAGGGGCTGGAAAGATGGCCCAGTAGTTATGCCATGCCCACTCGTCTACTCCAGTTAAGTCTGCAATATTGGGGGTAAAAGCCTGATTAAGGACAAGAGGCCTTATGACTTCAAAGGGAGTTTGTGCCTCCTGGGTATTCAGTCAGTTGTTGGCATCTCCTAACTCAGACTTGTTCCAGATTAGTCTTTCCAATCATCAACACGCCTTCTTATTCAGGTATAAAGGTACCCCAAGAAATGATTCGTAAGTGGCTAAAAGTTAAGATTGGGCACTGTTTCCTGGCCAGCAAAGCGTTCCAATATATCCTAATTTATTTCCAAGCTGTCCTTAGCTTGGAATTTCTCACAAAGAATCTGCCTTATCAGATAGGATGTCCTCAGAGTTAGCAACAGAGGTCAGGTACCATTGCTTACTGTTAACATAGAATTCTCAGGGCAGTCCCACAGAAGACAGAACTGCTTTACATACCAGAGTAATTGAAGGGCTTCCCTCACTTAAGGACATTAGCAGTAACTGCTAGATTGGTACTTCCTGGTGCTTGCCTTCAGCAGACCCAAAGAATTAGCATGGGAATACCAAAATAGCCCCAGCAGGGAGGGCACCACTGCTTTTCTGCCCGCTTCACACCTGGATACCTGATCTTACCGACCTTGATGTGACTGTCACCTGCCTACGTGACTTTTGTCATTCGCCCTGTTTTCTGTATACCATATAAGCCTGGTTTTCACTTTGTGAAGGGGCACTTAGACTGGAACTAGAACTTAGATGGACTAGGACTTAGACTTAGATTCATTCATTCAGATTCAAGCTTCAAGCCTCATGCAGTCCCACAATTCCCCAGGCCCAGAGCGCCTGGGCCCGGGGGTGGGGGGGAGGTGGGAGGGGGGGCAGCACTAGTCCAGAAGAGGTGGCTGCTTTAGATCCAGTGTGTTTCAGGTGGCCTCAGATGTACCTCAACTGCTGAGCTGCCAGATTTTTCATTTCTCTTTTGCAATGACTAAAAAAGTCTGATGTCGTTTTTTAAGAAATACATTCAGATTCAGCACTCCCTTGGGTTGACTCTGTCTGTCATTCACCGAATTGTTGCCCACCTGATCAGAGCTCTCATCCCATGGAACAAGAGGTCCCCGCAACGAACCCAGTCCATGGCACAGTTAAGATCATGCTTTGCGCCTACAGAGAATCCTTGTTTGGTTCCAGCACACATTGGGCAGCTTACAACTGCCTGTAACTAGAGATCCGAGGGATCCAGTGCCCCCTTCTGGCCTTTCAGGTACCTGCACTTACATGTCCAGACCCATTCACTACTCCCACATGCATATTCATTAAGTTTGTAAAAAGAAATTTAAACACTTTACAATGCCTTTCAATTGCTAAATTTATACGTATAATAAGGTAATTTGTAGGTTGAACTTAAAGGTTTAAGGAAGAGTATTTCTTAAAAGATATATGCTCATATATATATGTATATATATATATATGAACTAATATACATGAATATATATGAATTAATACTATAATATCTAACTATAGTATACTATAATATCTAACTATAGTATTAGTATATCTAACATAATAATAAAAATAATCTAATAATACATATATATAGCATAGATTTTTTGAAAATGAATTGCACTATACAATTCCTATGAAGATAAGTGTCCTTTTTTCACATAAAAAATAAATTACAACTGCATCCTCATTAGTTTTGCAGAGCTTCTTAGGTAATTGCACATTATAACTCATCTAATAACTTGTGCCAGTACTGAATCAGAAGAAAGAGTAACTGGAAGATTCAAATATATTCTAAAGAGAGACAGTACCCTTCTTGGGCCGACAAAGAGAGGGCAAGGCTCAGAGAGGAAAGAGAATTGTGTGACAAGGGAGTCAACAGAAGTAGGAATGCCGCAGCTCCTCCCGCTACGTGGGGTGACTCCTTAGTAACAAGACAGGTTACAGACTTCAAGAATGGCACGTTTATAAAATGGCAAAAATACTTCACATGCCAAGTGAGGAGACTGACATTTTCTCTCAACTGGCTAGGTGGTGAGAAATCAGAGAGGACAGGATGCTGTATGCATTCCACCAGGGCATGCATGCTCCAAAGCTCTATGGAATACAAGGCTCTGCTACAATAGCAGAGCCACAGACAAAGAAAGGAGTTGCAATATTGTTAGAGGATGATTGTTTCTAATTACACTGAAAGGCTATGGTTGCTGAAACAAGATGGGAGTGAGGAAGATAAAAGGCCAGACTGTCCCTCGAGAGTCTGGAGGTAAGTAGGTGTTAAGCACTGTTAAAATCACTATCTATGTTAATAACAAGCCTCTGTAGCTTCTCACTGTAGGCATTTCTTCTGATGTTCATTTTTCTGTAAATAAGCAAAGACCTTGAGGGATGGTGTAACTCGACTCCCTAATTGGCAACTGTTGGACTCTCCTTACTGTCCTGGCTCCTTTGAACAGAAGGATAGTCAGTTAAACACTTAGGGAGACTAACCTTATGGGAGCACATTGTGCAAGCCATTTTGAAAACTCCATATGCAGCTGGAGGAAACTACACAAGGACCACAGTCCTTTGCTGTAGTTTCTTAAGATGCACTTCAGGCAGGACTATTTCGAGCAGATCATGCTGGGCGTCTTGTACCACAAGCCTTGGTGAACGCTAGATGACCTGGAATAATGTCTGTCCAGGTCACGAGGAGAGCATTTCTCCTGATGAATTTATCTGTCTGAGGTATAAAAGCCATTTGGACTCGCCTTGGCTACCCCATCATCATTGGCTGCTTGTCCCCATTGTCAAAGGCATGGGCAGCCATTGAGGTATGGCCATTGTTGTGGTTCAGAAGAGAGGTTCCCAGGGTTAATGTATTTTGGAAGCTTGTCTGCTTGCATTTGAATTTGAATGTGCTTTTTGGAGATCTCTATTATAACATGTGTAGGCATCAGGATTATTGACTCTGTGTTATATTGGTCACTAGTCATGGTGACCAACTGGTCTTTTATGATCTAAGAGTACATGCTAAGTTAATGTAACATCCCATGTTTCCTTTGGGGTATTGTCTAGAAGCCTGCATTCATGATGGTTGGTGTGGCAGTTTGAAAGGGAATGGCTCCCGGTAGGCTCCTAGATTTGAATACTAGGTTGTGCCACGCCAACCCTGACCATCAGGGAATGAAACATGACACACAACCGGTTCCTTCTCTTAGCGGTTTACTAAGGATGCTTTACAGGCAGCATTGTGGAGAGGTGAGCCCGAGATCCCTACTCAGGCACAGCTTATATCCTAGTAGGAGCCCATGAACTCATGCCACGTGTCATCTCCCCATGGGCCAGGGAAGATCATGCCACTCAGAAGCACAACCTACAAGCCAAATCAGGTGTTGTTTATCTCAGAGCTCTTGGCCAGCCTTCGCCATCTTTAGGGCGTGGTTCAGGCGGCTCTCTACACTAGGTCACCAGGGGGTGGCACTAATTGAGAAGGATTAAAAGGAGTGGCCTTATTGGAGGAACTGTGTCACTGGGGGTGGACTTTGAGCTTTCAAAAGCCAATTCCAAGCCCAGAGTCTCCCCCTTTCTGCTGCCTGCAGATCTGAATGTAGAACTCTCAGCTCCTTCTCCAGCACCATGTCTGCCTGCCTGCTGCCATGCTTCCCACCATGATGATAATGGACTGAACCTCTGAAATTGTAAGCCAGCCCCAAGTAAACATTTTCCTTTAGAAGAGTTACTGTGGTCATGTCTTTTCACAGCATCAGAACACAGGATAAGACAATCTGCTTGATGGAAGCTGAAAATCTGATGACCCCAGAACTCGTCCATTAGTGATTTCTGTAGACCAGAAACCCAAGGGCTATATGAGGGGACGAATGCTCCTTCTAGTTGCTCCTGAAAACTCTAAGAACTACAGTACTAATAGAGATAGAATGTCTGGTCTATCAAATGCTGCAGTGTTGTAGGGAATCTTCAACAGAGCATGGTCTTTGATGATTGGAAGGCATACAGACCAACAGCTTTCTTCGGAGGAACCCACAATGGCATGGCCCCACTGCTGGAACTCGAGCTACCTCATCCTTGAATTGAGACTTTCTGGGACACCTAATTGGTATAGCTGGCTCACTGGCAAAAAGGGATTTGTATTAGGTCGTACAGTTTCCTGATCTCTAACATTGTCTAGCACCAACCCCTTGATTCAACCACACAAGTGAGCCTCTCACATAAAACAGCACGGGAGTTCATGCAAACAAAGATGCTGCGCATGTGGCTGCTTTCTTTTTAAAACTCTGCATGCTAAATTACCCTTCTGCGAATGCCCACATTAAAATAGGGAGGGAGATCTTTAGGATGGATTCTGGACTGGAGGCTGTGGCTTACCTTTCTATTGGCTCTCCCTGGAGAACCTGGTTACTCAGGCTCTTTCTCCTAGTCAGGCCTCACTAGAGTGTGACTATTGCAGTGCTATTGAAGAGCCGGCAACATGGCTTACAAGGGAGAAGGCAGATGGTCTTCATTTGTTTCACTCTGTCGTAAGTAAGATTTGGATTTAACTATCTGTTCATAGACTTAATAAATCTGCACGGCCTTACTTTATAAACGTAGGCATGCTTAAACTCTCAAAATCTATTAAAATGGTATGCTTGTGTCTACTTACTATGTTCCAGAAAACATTGAGATGTTTCTAGCACATCATCAAGAGATTTCTAACCTTTTAAAGCAAGTGTCTTTGAGAGACAATAAACATCTACAATAACAACTTTGTTAAAGATACAGTTTGCTTACATGAAAAGATATTTGTTGAGTCATACAATAAAGGTTTATTTAATTACAAAATTTTGTATCTGCTACATGGATTGATAAGGAATTTCACTACAAAGATTATAAAGAAATTAATTTTTGCATTTATTATTTTTCCAAGTAGTCAAGAATAAGAGAAGACAGGAGGACATAGAAATGCTTTTTTTTTTGTTGGTAAAAATGTATTATTTTAAGTGATTTGGGAAATGATTATATGAAGAAACCAAACACAATTGCTTTATGATATTTTCTTAGTATATGGAGGTTGCCAAGCATTATTTTGCTGAGATATAGAAATATCTCAAAACGTAATTATAGAAATAAAATTAAATAGCTCTAAGTTGCATGCATTAAAATTCCTTTCATTGAATCATTACTAGAGGCTGCTTCTTTTAGGAATACTCATATGTGCAATTGTTAAAGGTGAGATCTTATTAAGGCATAAGTATCTATGAAATTGTGGATGGATATAGTAGTCAAAGACCTTTATGTTAGCTGGAGAAATGGCTCAGTGGTTAAGAACACCTGCAGTTCTTCTAGAAAACCTGGGTTCAATTGCCAGCACCTATATCAGGTGGCACCCAACTATTAATTACCCTAGCTCCAAAAGGATCTGATGCCCTTTATTGGCCTCCATGGGTACCCACACAAACATGACATGCACACACACACTCATACTCACACACTCACATACAAATATACATAAGCAAAAATAAATAAAAAACAAATCTCAAAAAAATTTCATGTTAAATCTCTTTTTCATAAGGGAATCACATAAGATGAGAAGCCCTACAAAGAGTAACAGGACCCAGGAAAGCTTTGCATCATGTAACATAAGCAAAGATGTAACCATGTCTAGACAGAAATATTACAGACACAAGTATCATATTACTAGGCCTTATCAAGAAGAGAGAAAGCAGGGGCTGGAGAGATGGCTCAGCAGTTAAGAGCACTGACTACTCTTCCAGAGGTCCTGAGTTCAATGCCCACCAACCACATGGTGGCTCACAACCATCTGTAATGGAATCCAATGATGCCTGATCTCTTCTGATGTGTCTGAAGAGAGTGACGGTGTACCCACATACATAAAATAAATAAATCTTTAAAAAAAAAAAAAAAGAAGAGAAAAAACTAACAAATTAAATGTTTAAATGTGATTAAGTTGTTACAAAATGATTTCATAAAAGGCTTAAACTGCTTTTTGTTAGGCAAAATTAAAATGTAAGTTTAAGAGAGGCATGATGTGGTGGTTTGAATGTGCTTGGCCCATGGAAAGTGGCACTGTTAGGAGGAGGTGTGATGTTATTGGAGGAGGTGTAGCCTTGTTAGAGGAAGTGTGTCACACGCGCACACACATACACACACACACACTTAAGTCTGGCTAGCGTGATCCAGAGTCTTCTCTTGCCTGCCTTCAGATCAAGATGTAGAACTCTCAGCTCTGCCTGCACCAGGCCTGCCTGGATGCTGCTAAGCTTCCCTCCTTGATGATAATGGGCTGAACTTCTGAACCTGTAAGCCAGCCCCAGTTAAATTGTCCTTTATAAGAGTTGCTTAGTCATGGTGTCTGTTTACAGCAATGAAAACCATAACTAAGACATATGGCTTAAAATAAATAAAAAAATTGGTCCTGTGGTGCTTTTTGTATATCTTCTGGGCTTTCCTCCATGTGAAATCTACATACATTTTGTCAAAATTGAGATGGACTTTTCTTTCTACCCGAATGAGAAAATTGCTACTCATCATCAATTTATTACTAATCTATAATATCATGCATTTTGTTATAAATAATGTTATAATATTAAATATTTTAATATCTAGTTTGATATAAATAGGTCATAAATTAATAAGAGAAAGCCAGATTGGTCACAAAACCAGAATTTTCCATGGATAACTGGACTCAGTTTCTTGAGATTTAATTTTATTTATTAGTACTGACTGTGTGTGTGTGATGTGTATGTGTGCATGTGTGTGTATGTGTGTGCGTGTGTGATGTGTGTGTGCGTGTGTGATGTGTGTGTGCGTGTGTGGTGTGTGTGTGTGTGATGTGTGTGTGTGATGTGCGTGTGTGTGTGTGATGTGTGTGTGCGTGTGTGATATGTGTGTGCATGTGTGATGTGTGTGTGTGTGTGTGTGTGTGTGTGTGATGTGTGTGTGTGTGTGTGTGTGTGTGTGTGTGTGTGTGTGTGATGTGCGTGTAGAGGTTCTTGTTTCACAAGAGGTTTGTAGAACCCATAGAAGAGCTTTGTGGAATCACTTTTCTCCTTTCATTTATTTTTTAATTAATTGATTTATTTATTATTTATGCGTATTTGTGTGAGCCTGAATGCATGTAGAAACAAGCCTTCAGAGGCCAGCAGACACAAAATCCCTTTTGTACACTGCCATGTGGGTGCTGGGAACCAAACCTGGGCTGCCTGGAAGATCAGTAAGTGCTCTTAGCTTTCCTCCATGATATGGGTTTCAGGATTGAGTTAGCAGGCTTGCATTACAGGACGGCAAGTGCTTTTACCATCTGAGTCATCTCAGTGGTCTTCAGTTGTTATGTTTATAACAGTATGTAGCAGAATAGTCACATACAAACATACATACATACATACATACATATATACATACATACATACATACATACATACATAGCTTGGGCTGCAATCTTTTTCAGGATTACTTTGTTGCTTGGATTAATCACATGTGTAATATAGTATGGTCATTGGTCACTGGTACTTCCTTTGTTTCTTTCTTGGTTTCTATGTTTTGAGACTGGGTTTCTCTGTGTAGCCTTGGCTATCCTGGAACTCACTCTGTAGACCATCTGCTCTTTAACTCAGAGATCTGCCTGCCTCTGACTCCTGAGTGCTGGCAGCTAAGGTGTGCATCACCATGCCAAGCTATTGATACTATTTTCAATGTTCGAGGTGTAATAACGTCAAAGATTTTAAATGTTAGTTCACAAGCTAAAAGTCCATTTAACCAGGATACTGGTTTCTTTAAATGTTTACAGTCATCTAGGATGTAAGTCTTAGCGTGTAAAGCTTTATAAAAC
>JADRCD010208007.1:0-22595 GCA_019843815.1 Montemys delectorum | reverse complement strand
ATATATATATATATATATATATATGATGATTTTAAAAGTTTGCTAGGTATACTAACCAGGGATGACATCTATGCTCATTTAGAGACTGTAAGACATCTATATAGGCCCCTCTGGGTTTTAGAGTCTCTGTTGTGATGTTGGGTATATTTTTAATAGGTGTACCATTATACAGCACTTGGCCTTTTAGTCTTGTAGGCTTTACTATTATATGTTTGTTTTGTATATTTAGTGTTTTGATGATAATTTGGTAGCAGCAATTTCTTTTCTTTTACCTACATCTCCCCTTCTATTTGGTGTTCTATAAGCTGTTTGTACATTGTTAGCCATCTTCATCTCTTTCTTAAATTAGAGCTATTTTCTTCAATGACAGTTGAAAATATTTTCTGGATTTTGAGCTAGGATTCTTCTCCTTCTTGTGTTCCTATTATTCTTAGTTTTGCTCTTTTCATAGTGTCCCATATTCCCAGATGTTTTATAACAGGAAAGTTTTAGGTTCAATGTATTCTTTGAGCAATGCATTTATTCTTCTGTATTTTCTATGCCTGAGATTCTTTCTTCCATGTCATGTATTTTCTTGTCAATCATAGAATATCTAGTTTCTCTTGTTCAATACAGGTTTTCCATCTCCAGAATGGCCTTAGATTATGGTACTTTTGTTTCTTTTTATTTATTCATGTCATGATTTGAAAATGCTTGGGCCATGGAAAGTGGCACTATTAGTTGGTGTGGTTTTTTGGAAAAAGTTCATCACTGTGCAGTTGGGGTTTTAGTCCTAAGCTCAAGCCCTGCCCAGTGCAGAGGAGATACTCCTACTGGCTGAATGTAGAATATAGCTTCTTCTGGCTGCCTTTGGATCAATATGTGGAACACCCATCTGCTCCACCACTATGCCTGCACACATACTGCCATGCTTCCTGTCACAATGATGATGGATTAAAACTCTAAAATTGTAAGCCAGCTGCAAAGGTTACAAAAGTTGCCATGGTTATGGTGTTTCTTCCCAGCAATGAAACCCTAAGACAACTCTATTTCCTTTTTCCCATCTTGAACATTTTTTTTTCTTTCCATTCACCTGTTTGATTTTATTTCCTGTATTTCTAAAAGGACGTATTCCTCTCTGTACTGGCTAGTTTTGTGTGTCAACTTGACACAGGCTATAGTTATCACGGAAATGGGAGCTTCAGTTGGGGAAATGCCTCCATGAGATCCAGCTGTGGGGTATTTTCTCAATTAGTAATCAAGGGAATAGGGCCCCTTGTGGGTAGTGCCATCTCTGGGCTGGAAGTCTCGGGTTTATAAGAGAGCAGGCTGATCAAGCCAGGAGAAGCAAGCCAGTAAGAAACATCCCTCCATGGCCTCTGCATCAGCTCCTGCTTCCTGACCTGCTTGAGTTCCAGTCCTGACTTCCTTGGTAATAAACAGCAATGTAGAAGTAAGCCAAATAAACTCTTTCCTCTCCAACTTGCTTCTTGGTCATGATGTTTGTGCAGGAATAAAAACCCTGACTAAGACAATCTCCTCTTTAAGAGCCTCTGTCACCTTAAAAAGAGTTGGATTAAAGGTGTTTGTTTGTTTATTTATTTATTTATTTATTTATTTATTTTTTTGTACTTAAACTGTGTTACAATATCCAAGGCTTGTGGCAGTAGGATGACTGGTCTCTGCGAGTACCATATTTTCCTGGATGTTGTTCATTGTGTTGTTATGCTTGCCTTAGCCATTTGGGTTTTGCAGTTATTATATTTTCAGATCCAGATTTATAAGTTCATTACTTGGTTCTGTGTTTTAGGTATTTCTTTCTGCCAAGATGCTTTCTGTTTCCTCTTTGTCTTCTGTCCTGTGTGCTTTGGGATTCTGGTGACCGACTTTTCACTTCTAATATTGTATGTTCCCTGTCAAGTTTGTGGTCTTCTTAGCCTCTTGGACTTTGGGCACTAACCCTGTTTCTGGGGTCCCTAGTGCCAGCCTGCCTTGGTATAACTTGTGTGTCTGTACAAAAGAAAGAAAAGCAGCAGGAATTTTGGACTGAAAAAATGAGACCAGTGGATAGGATTCATTGTAATGCTGTTGCATTTTGTTTTTAGTGGAGTTGTTGGGCAGTGGCTTATGGCATGGTCTTACATGCTTGCTTCTGGTGCTGGCAAGCCTCCAGCAAAGCAGGAAGTGTTATGATCCAGATAATAGAGCATAGGGGGCAGGTTCCAAAGCATGTGTTTATAAAACAAAATAAAACAAAGCACTATTCGAGATATCTACTGGATACTAAATTTAAATATTACTAAATGTTCAAATAAGGATGCCTAAATCTAATATTCATTCCATTTTCTTTTCACATTTGTTTAAGGAAAGATCTCACAGAGAAATCAGTGGCATAGCTTTTAGTGGTGTAACATAGACTGAGTCAGACTTTTTCTAGATAAGCACAGACAACACACCAATGAACCAATTCCAGCAATGTCTAACCTGGTGAACCAATAACTTTACCACTGACTCTTAAATATATGTCGTGGAAATGATTCACAGAGACAAATTTGTAGCCCAGGAAGCTGCATCTCCAAAGGATCATCTCAGCATGGTTGCTAACTCTGAAACACCTTCCAGGAAATTCCAAATCCATGACTCTCTCTAGGCAAATAGAAGTTTATGGAAACATACTTCTTTTCGATAGCAAGTTAAAATTGTATCATTCTGAGTCCTTGATCATTGTCAGTTTACTCATCTTCCTGAGTATACTGTGCTTCCCTCTTACACCAGGGGCAAATGTTCCAATTTTAGGAAGTAGCTACACAATAAGAACTCATAAAGTTCTGCCTCAAATGAACTATTCTACATATCAGCAAACAATAAACATACTTAGAAAAAATATATCAGCATATAACTTATCTTAACTATAAAATATATGAAGTATTAGCTGTATTGTCCTCACTAATATGTTAAATATCAACTACATGTATTAAAATATGATTTGAGTACTTTGGTTTTAGTAGCTTATACAATTTTACTAGATAATACAAGTGAATAGCAACAGAGAAGTGACTAACTAGAAGACATAATAATATGTATTAAAATTACTGAAATATCAATAACAAGATGAAATCGGTGAGGTTGGAAACATGGTAGATGGGTAAAATGCATGCCATGGCAACATGGATTTGAGTTTGGAAACTAGCAACAATGTACAAAGGCAGGCAGGTGGCTATGCTTTTCTCTCCACATTGGAAGGGGAAGAAAGTTAAATCCTACAAATTCCAGGTGACCCATTTGAGCAATCTGGAAGGTCTCATTTCAATCAGAGACCTGATCTCAGCAAACAAGATGTGATGTAGCTCCTGCCCTCAAAGAAAATAAAAAAAAAATCAGTGTCTCAGTAAAAACAGTTCTACAGATTTGCCTTCGGCAATTTGACTGGAAGGTTTGTGAGCCAGAATTCTATTTAGGCACAGAAGAAAGATTTGTGCAATCCAGAGAGCATACGTTACACCTTAGACTGAAAAGTACTTGTACAATTTAATCCTAATGGTAAGATTTGTTCTGCTCCATATTTATCTGTAGTAAATCTATTGTTAAGACATTTACAATTCTCTACTTTATTTTCCTATTCATTTTTCTGTTATTAATAATATATTAGTGTTTATGTTAAGAATTTTAAAAAGTGTTTAAATATATTTTAAGTTACAAAATTATAAGATTTCACTGTCTTTTTTCTGTAACTTAAGGCTTAGTAGATGATACTCTGGCCTTGTAAGTTAAAAGACTTAACCAAATAAAAAAAAACAGTACATCATTAAAAAGTACTATCTAAGAATTAGCCTAAGATGAAGACACTAATAAATTAAAACATAAATGTTCACTATCGACTGCTCCATAAGAAGGAACCAGAATGTGCATGCTATCTCTGCTTTAAGGACTTTCTGTGATATGAATGCCAAGAAGATCCAGGGGAATTCTCCAGGGGCAGCAGAGGTAATACTTTCAAAGCTCAAAGCTGCTCTATGAGGTTTGCATAGTGAATATTTGGGGGGAAATATCCCTGACAAACCTATAAGAGAAGTTGGGCCAAAGGGTGGCGAATCAAGTTGAAATACCAGAGTAAAGCCTGTTCTATTTATAAGTGTACATCTTCAATAACAATTATTTTACCAACACCTTATTAAAGCTTTTGAAGATGTCAACTGACTTGTATGAATATCAACATTCAGGTCAGATTTATTCTTCTTTTCCACATTGAAAAATGGGAAGAGTTGGAGAAGGGGCTGAAGGAACTGAGGGGGTTTGCAGCTCTATGTGGGGAGCAACAGTGCTAACCAACCAGATCCTACCCTTATAGCTGAAGCACCAGGGGACTGTACCATCAACCAAAGAATACATATGGAGGGACTCATGGCTTCAGCTGCATAAATGGCAGAGGATGGCCTTGTTGGACATCAATGGGAGGAGTGGCCCTTGGGCCTGAGGGGGTTTGATGCCCCAGTTTAGGAGAATGCCAGGGAGGGAATGCAGGGGTGATTGAGTGCATGAGTGGGTAAATGGGTGAGTGGGTGAGTGGGTGGTTGGGTGTGTGGGAAAGCACTCTCATAGAGGTATGGGGAGGGGGCATGCAATAGGGAGTTTCCAAAGGGGATAGCTGGAAAGGGGATAACATTTGAAATCTAAATAAAGAAAATATTCAATAAAAGAGGAAAAGAAAAAAAGAAAAATGGGCCATGTTTGCCAGTAGAGGCCTTCACAAGATTGGGCTTGTCAATATTCAGTCAAGGATGTGAAAAGGTTTTATATGACCTTATTGCTATCTAGGAAGGCTCTGATAGTGGCCACCTGCTGGAGCAGGGGTAGTCAATTATCTTTAGTGGTTTAGACATTGTTGATTTGACATTTTTCCCAGGGATTACATCATGCACAAGGCCATGTGTCTAGCCCTGGCGAACCGAGACTGTCACAAATAACAGCAACAAAAAAAAGCTAGAATTAGGAGACTATTTATTTGGAAAATATAATTAGAGTTTATGGGGATGGATTGAAATAAAAAATAATAAAAGAGGCTGCCGCAGGGCGGCCGATCTGGCCCTCCCTCAACTCTCGGGAGAAACGGGGTCCTAGTCAGGTCGACGAGGTGTAGGTGAAGAAATGATGGCAGAGATGACACATGAAGTACAGGATCTGAATGTATTTCTTAAAAATGGCATCAGACTTTTACAGTCATTGCAAAAGAGAAATGATAAATCTAGCAGCTCAACAGTTGAGGTACATCTGAGGCTACCTGAAACACACTGGGTCTAAAGCAGCCGCCTCTTCTGGATAGGCACTGCATCCCTTCGGCCCAAGCGTTCTGGGCCAGGGGGACTGCGGACTGCATGAATCTAAGTCCTAGTTCATCTAAGTTCTGGTTCCAGTTAGTACACCAGTGCAAGTCCAGCTTGAGTACCAGTCCAAGTGCGAGTCTGAATCCAAGAGAGAGCACAAAGTGAAAAGCAGGCTTATATGGTGTACAGGAAACAGGGCGAGTGACAAGAATCATGTAGGTGGGCAGAGGTCAATAGGATCAGGGCGCAAGACTGAGGTCAAGTAGGCAAGTGACTATCACATCAAGGTCGGTAGGATCAGGTAGCCAGATGTGAAGGCAGAAGAGGAATGGTGCCCTCCCCGCTGGGGCTAATTTGGTATTCCTATGCTAATTCTCTGGTTCTGCTGGAGGCAAGGACTAGGAGAATCAGATCTAGTATTTCCTGCTAATTCTCTGGGTCTTGCTGGAGACACGCACCTGGAAGTTCAGATTCTAGCTAATGTCCTTGAGTGAAGAAAGCCCTTCAATGTAAAACAGTTCTGACTATTGTGGATCTGCCCTAAGGAATGTACTTGACCTCTGTTGCTAACTTTGAGGAAAATCTGTCTGGTAAGGCAGATTCCTTGAGAGAAATTCCAAGCTAAGGACAGTTTGGAGATAAATTAGGATATTTTGGAAACATTGTGTTGGCCAGGAAACAATGCCTAATCTTAGCCATTTACGAATCATTTCTTGGGGTACCTTTATGCCTAAATAAGAGGGTGTGTTGACGACTGGAAAGACTAATCTGGAACACATCTGAGTTAGGAGATGCCAGCGACTGTCTGAATACCCAGGAGACACAAGCTCCCTTTTGGGACCATAACGCCTCTTGTCCTTGATCAGGCTTTTACCCCAGATACTGCAGATGTAACTGGTGTAGACAAGTGGGCATAGCAAGAGGCTAAAAAGGGAATGCCATCAAAACCTCTCACATGCTTATATGAAAGCATCAAAGAATAATATTAAAGGGAAAAAACATAAATAGTAGTATATAACTTCAAATGATTATAGTCAGTATGTAGCATAGCCTTTTAACACCGTGGCCACCATCTTGTATGTTATTTCTTGTATTTTGGCAGTCAATCTCTTCCAAGACAACATACACAGTTATCTTAAAATTAAAAGATATAGTGGGTTCTTTCTGCATTTCTGGTAGTGTCTGAGGTAGAGATAATTTTCTATAACAAGGATTACATTCAGAACTAAAAAATCCTATACAGTTGTGCTTATAGGATACAATAAGATAAGAGTCTGTGAGCTTACTACTAATGCTAGACATTCCAGGGTACACCAATCTGCTGTCACCCAAAGTTAGGGAGCATTTAACTCAGTGAAAGTTAGTGATAATAATGCAATGGATAACCAAGTAGCACTGGTACAAATTTATACATTGTGTTGTAGACATATGCATGTGGAGGTTTAGTTCAGAGGTAGAAAAATGCTTGTAAATTATCAGAACAGGATCTAGGGTTGAGGAATTCAACAATTTTGTGGGCAATGAGTAAGAGAATATTTAAGCACATGCAAACTCCATGGTATATTTAAATATTTTATCTGATACTCTAGAGTAAATTATGCAATTGATCATGAGCAAAGATTAATTTGGTTATATATTCATGGGTCTGTCCTCATAGAATTTATAATATGTCAATTGTCTAATATTTACATGTATATGTAAGTATATATACATATATGTAAACATATGTATATTTCTTTTCTCTTCCATATTCCTGAGAATATGGGCCATTAAATTGTGCTTGAAAGAACAGACTCAAAACAGTTAGTAGTTATTTGTACAAAGAGTGAACATATATACATCTGTAATAGTCAGTGTATGTTATGTAAGGCAATATTGTCATCCCCATTCTATTTTTATTAAACTCAAAATGAAATATAAAACAAATTCATTTCAAAACTCAAAAAATGAGTTTTCTTAAGAGATATGATAATAGTAGTTTTCTGCTTCTTATAACATCTTCCTTAGTAAGTAAAATATCTTCTTATATTTGCGTTTTAATGGCATTTAGTAAAGCATATTAAAATAAAGACATTTATAATAACAGAATAATATTTAAAATATTAATATCCATATTCACAGAGTTCATATTGAATAAATGTCTGTATTCTATGCAGGATGGTATGATTTATTAATATCTTGAGACTGAAGCATACTTCACATACTATAGAGGTTAAAGGATATTTTTGGTTGTGAGTCCTCACACTCAGGTATATTTGAAATGAACTTTTTCTGTCTGTTGATTGATTTTTCTAACCTGCCTCACATTTCACAGTGAGAACATTCCAACAGAATACCTGTTTCATATCTGCACTCAATTATTCCTGCTTTGCAAATGATATTCATTACCAATCCCCCTAATATCTAATAGAATATCTGGTGATTAGAGTATATTAGTAGTGAGTGCATCTACATTGTCATTTGTACAGTTGCCACAACTCATTGTGTTCTATTATACTAGCCAGTGGTGGAGGATGCAAACTTCTTCTCTTATCACCATAGCTTTTTGAAGTTTTCCAAGACTACCTCAGAATTCTGTCACCTAGTAGACACTATTTGTTTTACTATGTTCAAGTGTTCAAGTGTGTTGAGTTTCATAAAGTTGTTAGGTAGATCAGAGATGATTATCCATTTTTAACTTACTCTGCCTTCAGTGAGCATTGGTCATAGCAGCAGAGTTATGTAAAAGAAAATCACTGGGGAAAAAAATAATGGTTGAAACTAATCAAAGATGTCTCAGTTTTAGTTTTAGTTACAGGGCATGAAACACAAGATGTAACCACAATATGGTCAGAAGTTATACACAAAAATGCAAATATGTACAATTTCTTTAACAATATAACAAGGGAAGAGACACTATGCAAGGTCACTGTAGTTTCATTGTGCCAAATTTGCCTCTAATAGAGATGATCCCCATTAGCCTCAAAGTTCGGATGGAATATCCAAGATCCAATTCACAGACCATATGAAGCCTATGAAGAAGGAAGTCCAAAATGTGGATGCTTCCATCGTTTTTGAAGGGTGAACAAAATACTCACAGGAGGAAATATGGAGACAAAGTGTGGAGCAGAGACTAAAGGAAAGGTCATTTAGGGACTGGTGGGGATCCATCCCATATACAGTCACCAAATGCAGATACTATTGTGGATGCTGAGAAGTGCTTGTTGATAGAAGCCTGATATGGCTGTCTCCTGAGAGACTCTGTTAGAGCCTTAACAAATACAGAGGAGGAAACTCACAGCCAATCACTGGACTGAGCTTGGGAGTCCCAGATGGAGGAGTTGGAGAAGGGACTGAAGGACCTGAGGAGGTTAGCAGCCCCGTGGAGGGAGCAACAGTATCAACAGGCCAGACTACCAGAGTTTCCTGGAGCTGGACAACCAACCAAAGAATACATATGGAGCAACCCATATCACTGGCCGTATATGTGACAGAGGATGGCCCTGTTGGACAAAAGTGCTAGGAGAGGCCCTTGGGCCTGAGGGTGTGCAATGGCTCAGTGTAGGGGAATGCCAGGGTGAAAGAATGTGAGTGGGTGGGTAGGGGAGCACACTCATAGAGGGAGGGGGAGGGGGATAGGATAGGAGGTTTTCAAAGGGAATACCTGAAAAGGGAAAACATTTGAAATATAAATGAGTATCCATTTTTAAAGGACTTTTTTTTTAATCTCCTAGTTGCATATTTGCAAGTCGAGGAAATTTCCTAGTTTCTTTATGCATATCTCTGTCCTTGAAGGGGAAAATTGCAAAGAAAAAAATTACGGATATTGAGAGTTGTTTTTCAAAGTGCACCATTGTTTACTTTGTTCTTTACAGCTTTTATCTATATTGGACATGAATCAAGGTACCAGAGTTCTGATTATGAGAGACAGAGCTAAACAAACACCTTGAAAACCTTTTGAGAAGAACACTTGTAAGTTATATCAATTTTTTCTAATAACTGAATCAATTTCACTTTGGTCCTTCAATAAAAAATTTAAACACAATTAATATATATATATATATATATGTATATATATACATAATATATATATATTCTATTAAAGTTCACTCAATCCATGCTTTTGAGAATATGTGGATTCTATTTCTTATTAAGATTCAAATACTTTCTGTTACTCCACATACTTTTCAAACTCAGCTGTTGACAAATCCCACATCCTTTAGATGCTGCTAAAGGCCACTAAGTGACAAACCATTAGCAGTTGACTTGGAACTCCTGTAAACAGTTTACCTTGTAATTTGCATAGGTGCTACCTTGTTTTGTATGGTGTCTGTACATTCTGGTCCTTCAAACTCCTTTTTATAACATACATAATTTGCTTCAGATTGTTATCTGGTTCAAAGACAATGCAGTCATTACAAACAAATATCAAGTTCACTTTACATGTTATTCCATTTATTCCTTTCTTCTCTTCAAGCCATTCCATATATTCATAATGATTTCTTTCCAACAATGGCCTGATTTTTCATTGGACTTTATGCTAAAATTTGAGTAAGAACCTTTCCATATACTTGTAATGTATGTTTCTTACTCTTTTTTCACACACAAAAATAACATCAGATAACCTACAAAACACTCTGGGTTACACTGAATCAACATGCAGGCATTGTTTATACCTTACAAAGTAATGGCTTTTATTCTTCTACTTGGTGAACTAGTAAATAATTAATTGAAAGTAAGGTATGTGATTCCTGTGACATGTTATGCCAAATGGTCCCTTATTGTCTGTCATGGGAAAATAAGGTAATGTATAAAAATTGAGTGTTCTAGCCATCAGTATGTTATGTAGATTTATTTTGCTTCCCACTGGACCAAATTAATTTGTAAAAATTGCTAGGCAACCTCATAAGCTTCCTGTATATTTCAAAGACTTGTGTGTTACTACTATACACTGTATTTTTAGCATTGTAACTACTGTTGTCATATCTTGGAACTAATTTTCATGCTTCACAGTCTTTGTTTTAATTTCTTGTTTCATAGGCTTTCAGATAAGTATGCTTCTGTGTTTCTGGTATTTTCTGAGTCTCTTCATTTTATTGGGTAGAGGTATGTCTTTAAAGATTGGAGGCCAGCATGCTCCTAGTCTGTTTCAGTTAAATCTGCTGTAGGGAAAAAATGACAACTCAAACATCTTTGTAATTTAGTTTGCAGAGTCTCTTAACAGAAATGTTTGTTTAAAAACTGTTCTGCTGTCTTCAACGGTGATATAAAATAGCAAGAAGAGACTGATCTGTTTGTACTCTGTATGTTAGTAGTCAAAAGGAATGGGGTTCGCATTAAACTTGTTTCCATTCTCATCCCCATGTTTAGCTGACACACTTGGGACCTCACATGTGCTGTAATGTCTTATTAAAGAAGATGTTAAAGAAAACAAAACAAAAAAAGATTGTAGGCCAGATGTTGTTTTGCTTCATTGCTTGAACTTCCAAGAAAAGTAGATTGATTGAGGAGTTTCTCTTGGGCTCTGCTTCTTGAGCATCGGTATCTTTAAGATAGTGACTTTGTGCAGCAGCCTTAAGTAATTTCTCAGCTTATGACTTTTAGTTCAACCATCTACTATTTTATCATTGCTCCTAGAGGTTGGCCTTTGTTCCTTTACAACCAAGACATGCAGACCGGAGACTCATGGCCATTTTCACTTGTGTCTAGGAGTTTAGTTAATAGCTTTTAGTGCCCATTATAACTGTATTCATAAATATTTCTGTATTTTATCAAGATTTTATATGCACAATAATTTTCTCTTGTCTTTTCTTTTTTTCACCGCTTTAATGTGACAGAATAATGTGTAAACATAAGTTTATACAATAAGTCTCAGGTTTGTATGCATTTTGTAGATAGCTTGCCTCCACTCTTTTTTACACCAAGAAGTATTAGTTGAAAGAAAGAATTGTTTATCCTTGACATTAATAAACATTCTTGATACTTGTAATTCATATTTGTGAATGTATTATCATAATATGAAAGATTTGTGAGATATATAACAGAGTAAAACAGTAATTTAATTTAACCATTGAGGCATATGGGAAATATCTGATAGAAAATTTTAAATTATTTCATAAATGCAAAATGAAAACATTCTTTGTTTTCATTCATTTCAAATTATCAAAATTATTCTTGATTATTTATTGATTTACAGGGAATTCGTCAACATATTATATAAATATTCTAATTAGTTCCCATTTTTTATCAGCTTGTTTTATTATATGATACCATCTTAACTTAGCATATCTGTTAAAAATAAGGTTTCAGTCCATTCAAATGTGATGTATGACTTCAAGCCCAGCATTTGGGAGATAAATGCATGTGAAATCTGATGAGTTTCATGCCTTCTTAGTCTACAGAGAAAGTTCAAAGACAACTAAGGCTGTACAGAGATAACTTACCTTGAAACTCCAAGACAACAACAAAAACAACAAAGCAACTGGTCGAAGGCCCTCCACTAGCAGGGAGGGGGCAGAGATGGTCGCTGATCCAGCTCTGTCACTCGGAAGCTGAGAGGATCCTATCCCTGCAGTCCTTCGACTCCCCTGCAATTCCTGAGGCCTATGCCTCCCGGATGGTCCCACCTTAAAAAGGCACCAGAGAGAAAATGGCGGATCTCACCTGAGTCCTTGGGCTGAAGCTCGTCCTGGAGGGATGCCCTCCCCTAGCAGGGAGGGGGCAGAGATGGTCCCTGATCCAGCTCTGTCACTCGGAAGTCGAGAGGATCCTATCCCTGCAGACCTGTGACTCCCCTGCAATTCCTGAGGCCTATGCCTCCTGGCTGGTCCCGCCTGATTCCTGGGGCTGAAGCCCGCCCTGGACGCAGGCCCTCTCTAAACTATTTTTCTATCTCAGGTACAGACACAGATACAAAAAGAATCCACCATATCTGTTGATCACAAGACAAATAGCAAGATTGTCTTGAAAAAGATTGTCTACAAAAATATAGGAAATGACTTAGAAGACGTTGATCAGATAATACATGGCTCAAACCATGACCAATATTGTCTGAAGGCATAAGCAATGAAATTTAACTATTTTTGAAATTATATAATGCCTTGGATAACCTAGAACTAGGTGACCCCTACAGGTAATGGACCCAGCAAGCTTCATTAGCATGGCACATTCAAGGGACTATGTTAGGCACCAACAACAAAATTTTATACTTTCAAAACCTTTTTTCAATAAATGCTTGAAATTAATGACAACTGAGAGTTTCTCCAATAAACTAGGAGCATCCCAGTATCCTAAGTACTGTGACTCTTATTATATTCTTTATCAAGTCTATATCCTATTCACTTAATGACAAAAATCTCATGAAGAATGGAGTATGTAAATAAATACAATATACTGTAGAATTAGCATTTGTCTAATTAGTCTCTATACTTATTCTCTAAGAAATTAGTCTCTATACTTAGAAGCAGAAAAAAACTGTTGTGAATAAGCTATGAACATACAAGGAAGCTAGGAATAAACATCACTTCAAAATCAATAGCCTAACCTACCTTCCTTAAAACAGTGGTTTTCATCCTTTCTAAGGCTACAGCCGTTACAACAGTTCCTCATGTTGTGTAAACTAAGAAACTTAATCTTATTTTCATTTTTATGTCATAACTGTAAATCTATAGTGTTATAAATTGTAAAGTAAACATCTGATATTTATGATATGCTATATTTGACCCCAGTGATATGGTTATTTTACACCCAAAGACATTACTTCCAGCAGGTTGAGGCCCTCTGCCTTAAACTCACTTAAACTTAAGGGAAGAGCTCCCAGCAGAATCATCATGGGTCCTTCCCTCTTCTGTACTGTAGTCTGATCAGAAGAAACAAAAGTGTACTATACTTTAGAATATGAACCTTTATGGTTATACAGCAGTAACTCTCATGAGTTTTGTTTTTTTCATTTATGTGACTCTTTGAGATTTCACACAAGAGTATGATAGATTTTGATCATATTCACGTTTCAGGCTCTCTTCTTTCTATCCATTGCCCTTGAACAATAATCTTTTTGCTCAATAAATATTGTCCAGATTCTTACTTTTGGTGCTGTTATTTGTTACAGGCTGGGTTTAAACAGGGCTACATACATGATTATATATATGAAGTTATCCCTGGAATAAAGGTACATCACTGGTGGGTATGCCACTGAAGACAATGACTCCTCCTTCCAGATCAACCGAGTCATATGAGAACCTTCCCCATCTTTGACCGAATGTTGATATGCCCAGTTCTTTGAAATCACTATTAGGGCCAACATAGGATATGCTTTCCATGTGGAAAAGAATAATAAATCAGAGATTGATGTTCACATTCATTCAAGTTAATTGGATTCTTTCAAAACCTGCTGCTTACTGGCGTGTTTCAACTGACTTGCTAAAACAGGTTTCTTATAGAACACAAGAACTCTAACCCAGAGATGAATCCACTTAGAATAGGCTTGGCTTTCTTCAATGTATTACTAATTAAGAAAATTATTCACAGACAGATCTCTGAGAGACATGTTTTCATATGAGGTTTACTAGTCTCAGACAAGTCATGTTTGTAGGTAAAGTAGCATAGGTGAGTACTGGCAAACACAAGTGTTTTATTTGAAACTTAGTTGCTAACCTAGCTTCTTAGACAAGACATTACAAATCACACATCAATTTTTGTCTTTTCTTTATAAATAATGTTGCATATGTAGGTTATACAATGGCTACAAAGGCATTAGGGAAGAAAAGAAGCTCAATGAAACTAAAGTTCTTGAGTCTGATATTTGACATAAGAAAAATAAAGTGTCTCTATGATATTTAAATAAGGTGTTATTTGTCTCAACTGTCCCACTGAAGAGCCAAGTCACAAGGGAAATATTTGAATCTGGCCTCAGGATTGCATTAAGGGGATGGCAAAGATCTTGGCAGCCATAGTAAGGAGGTATGGGAAACGTGTATAGACAAGTGCTTCAGAGAATAGTTAGCCATACAATCAATCCTTAAGAGCAGTGGGTGTTAACAATATGAGTCGCAGCCATAGGATAATTGTAGTTTTTGCTTCTTGGTGTTCTTATGCAATCATTAGGTATGTCAATGACATATTCATAGGTCCAAGGTTTTTGTAGTATAAACTATTCTTCCCTTTAAGGGAGTAATTCTCAACATTCCTAATGCTGCAACACTTTAATTCAAATTCTAATGTAGTAGTGATTTCCATACTTGATTTTTTGTTTCTACTTCTTTTCTATAATTTTTCCTAGTTATGAAACACATACATATATATGTTTGTATATGTGTGTCATAAGAAGGATATACAAATGGCACTCAGTGAATTCAGCAGTTTTACAAAGGAAAGATAGTAAATATGTTATATCAAAGGAAAGTGATGAGGGAATAGGATAGGAATAGGAAAAGTAGAATTGGAAGTCAATGAGTTTGTGAAAAATTAGTTTTATTCACGTATAAAAATTTACACTGAAACAAAAAATTGAGAAAAAGTGTTTGAAAATTTTAAACAGTAGCTGGTTTACAATTATGCAGTACCAGTAAAAACAATTTTACAATTGGAGATCACCACAACATGAGGAATTATATTTAAGTGTCTCAGCACTAAGAAGGTTGGGAACCACAAATTTAAGCAAAGAAAGGTTAGGCTATTAATTTTGAAGTGATCTTAGTTCCTAGCTTCCTCCTCTACAGACTGCTTGCTCATCACACTTCTTGCTGTCTGTAGATAGAAAACCTAACTAAATTTACACTTCCAATTAATCTTGTGCCAAACTAGTTTATAGGACTTAAGGGAAAATATATTATGCAGAACAGTATTTTGGATACTAGGAGTTTCCTGCTTAAGTATATTGGAGAAAAAGCTCATACTCACTGTTTTCATGTATTTGCCAAAGTTGTTATTGAGAGATTAAAACTTTTTATTTTGTGTCTAACAGTAGTCCCTTGCATGGGCCATGCCAAAGAAGCTTTTATATATATATATATATATATATATATATATATATATATATATATATATAAAATCCAAGTCGAATATGTATTGAATATCATAGAGTAGGTGTTCCCACATTTTTTGGTGTTGATTGGAACTGTGAAATATCTGTTGAAAGTTCTTAAAATTATGTTTTCTATTTGGCAGTCAATCAGGTCAAAGGCACTCTTGTGGTCAGCAGATATAGTGAGTTCTTTCTGAGTTTGTGGCAGAACCTGTGGGAAGGAATATTTTTATGGCAAACATTACTTTAAGATACACAAAAAATACTCACTTGTATATATACAAGATGTAATAAGATGAGAAGAGGCTGTGGGTTTATAACTTACCCTACAATTACCAGGCTACACTGGGCTACTGTTACCCAAAGTTAGAGAGGGTTTAGCTCAGTTCAAGAAAGGCTTCTTGCTCAGTACTCTAACAGCATTATTTTACATATGTGAAGAAAATTTACGCAGGGCTTCTCAACTTCAAGCTTTCAGATATTAACATATATTTTTTAGTCTGTTTGGAAAGAGTAAGGTGATCTAGTGAAGTCATCATTTCTCAGTTTGATCAGGTTTGATACTAATGTAACTGTTAACCTAATAGTGTTAGTTCAAATTTATTTATTTATCTGTAGATATGTGCATGTGGTGAGAGATTGCAGGAGTAGAGCATTGTCAGAATATGACCTACCAGAATGGTGGCATAGGAATTAGAGCAATAGTTTAAGTACATGTGAGGGAAAAAGTATGCCTATATAGTTCCTCTGATACTGTGGGGTGAGTTATCCACTTCACCATGAACAAATATTAATTTCTTTAGCATTTCAGAGTCATATACTCATAGATATTACTATATGATATGTCAATTGTGTATTCTCTGTCTTATTTCTTTTCTGTTTTATATCCCCACGAACAAGGACTACTAGTGACTTCTTGAACATATTGATCCAAATCACTTACCAATTAATTGGATAATGAATGCACATTCTAGAAATTTGTAATTGCAAATCATTGCATCTTGTCTAAGCCAATATTGTCATCTTCATTTTACTTGTATTACTCAAATCCAAATATAAATAAATTCATTTTAAAATTCAAAGATGAGTTTTTTTAGTAAAAATGTTAATAGTAATTTTCTCCTTCTACTGTCTTTGTTATAAATAAAATTTTCTTCACAATGATGTAATTATAGTTTAAATGACTGTCAGTAGAGCAATATTAGGAGACAAGTATTTTACAAAGTATTGAGAACTTTATATTAAATACAGCATCTTAACAAAGTTCATGTTGAATGAATATTAAGTCAGCAATCACATTAAAACCATCTGTATTCAACAGCGTGAGTTAGAGGTTATTTATCTTTTGAAAGCATGAAGGTTGTCACATGATATAGAGATTAAAGGATAATTTTAGCTGTTGGTTCTCAAAATCAAATTTGTTTAAAACAAAATTCATATCTACTGCCTCTCATTTTACAGTAGGAATATTCTAATCAAAGACATGCTTAATATCTGAACTCCACTCCTCGTATTTTCTAACTGAGATCCATCTGTATCCACTTAAAATCCAATTTAAGGACAGGGAAGTACCCTATGTTTTAGTGCATCTCTATTTTCAAGTATCTCATTGTTGAATGTCACAGGTGAGTATTTTACTAGCCTATGATGGGGAGTGCAAACTTACTTTCTTATCACTATAGCTCTGTTAAGTGCTCCAAGACTCTGAGATAATGCTGTCATCTATCAGATAGTTTGGATTCCACCACTGTAAAATAATATACACTTTCTCAAAGTTCTTGGGTACATCTGAAATGATTATCCATTTAAAATTTATCCTGCCTTCTGTGAGCATAGATGGTAGCAGTAGAATTATGAGGAACAACATCACTGGGAAAGAAGCCTTCACTGAAACTAATGAAACATATATTAGTTATACCAAGGACTGCATAGGGCATGGAGAGTAGTCAAGATTTTGATAGACATTTTCCCCAGGCATGTGTGAAAAATTCATAAACAATATAACATGGGATCAGAGACCATGTAGGGTACTGCTAGTTTTACTGTGTCGAGTTTTCTTCTAATATGGGTTATCTATAAACTAAGGGCTTACTGTTGCTTCAGTAGTATATTTTTAAGGGTAGACTACTTAGTGTCTTTCTTTCCATGTGCCTTCTGCACCTGAGATTATCTCTATATCTCTTATATTTTGTTGGTGATGTTTATATCTGTGACTCTTGATCTCTTTCCCTGGAATTTGAACTCCAGGATTGTCTCCCTTTGTGATTTCTTTATTGTTTCTACTTCCATTTTTAGATCCTAGATATTTTTGTTCATTTCCTTCTCCTCTTTGTTTGTGTTTTCCTGTAATTTTTTAAGTGATTTTTGTGTTTCCTCTTTATGGGCTTCTACCTGTGTTCTCCTGTAATTTCTTTAAGGGAGTTATTTATGTCCTCTTTAAAGTCCTCTATCATCATCATAAGATGTTATTTTAAATCAGAGTCTTACTCTTTAGGAGTGTTGTCATATCCAGGGCTTGCTGTTGTATA
Source organism: Montemys delectorum (assembly GCA_019843815.1). Taxonomy (NCBI): domain Eukaryota; kingdom Metazoa; phylum Chordata; class Mammalia; order Rodentia; family Muridae; genus Montemys; species Montemys delectorum. The sequence goes on along the minus strand of JADRCD010208007.1, from coordinate 4,767 downwards.
AGAACTGGGTTCTCTTGATGCCAAGTAGCCTTGGTTTCTGTTGCTTATATTTTTGCACTTGTGTATTATCATCTGGTTATCTGTGGTGGTATCTGGTCTTGTCTCTGACTGTGGCTTGTTCTTCCTGTAAGCATCTGTGTCAGCACTCCTGGGAGAACAGCTCTCTTGGCATGATTTGTGTACCAAAGCAACCAGACTAGGGATAGAAACACTCCAAATTAGCCTGCTCTTCAACTCATCACTAATTAAGAAAATCATTTATTGATGGGTCTTTTGAAGGCATTTTTTTTTCAATTGAGATTCCATCTTTTCTCATGACTTTAATTTTTGTGTCAAGGGAAATAAAATCAGCCAGCATATGTGGCAACTGGAAACAGAAGTATTTAATTCCAAATTAAATTACAAACCTAACTTCTAGATGTGTATATACACATACACACACACACACACACACACACACACACACACACCACACACACAGACACACATTCTATAGTTTACACAATAGATACATGAGGGTTAAAGAGATAAGAAGTTGAAAGATTTGAAGCCTTTCATCTAATATTTGATAAACATGCCAAAAACATATCACTGTGATAGTTAGTTTAGGTATTATTTAATTTAGCAGCCAAGTCTGATTGAAAAGCCAAGCCTGAATCTGACCTCTGGATTGCATCACCATCAAGTTGCAAGCACAGGTTCTTGAAACCAGAGTAAGGAAGTATAAATCTATGCTTATAGACAAGTACGTGGGAAGATTGCTAGCATTATACTCAGAAATTTTGTACCAGTGGATGCTCATAAACTGAGTGGAAGCCCTGGAATATTTAGAATTTCTTTCCCTCTTGATGTGGTAATGAATACAGTTGAAATTTAGATGGCAGGGAAGTGGAGCAAAGAACTTTTCAATGTAAAATATTCTCTTTAAGGAAGCAATTTTCGACTTTCCTGATGCTATCTTACTTTAATACAGTTCCTCATGTTGTGGTGAACATCAACCATAAAATTTATTTTTGTTGCTACTTTATAATTGTAATATTGGTACTATTGTAGATTATAATTTAAATATCTGATATGAAAAATATTTGACATACAACACAAAATTCATGACCCAAAGGTGGAAAGCCTACACTGTTATATTGTAGGTATTAAACTTTTTCTTGGTTTGGCTGGTCTTTTCTATTACTAAGTTCTCAGTCTTGATTTTTACATTGCTTCATGTAATAAAACACTTTCAATCTACCTTGAAATGTGTATTATATGCTACATTTTAAATTGAGCAAAAAGGTATTTTTAAACCGGTGATATTTATTTACATAGCATGAGTCACTCACTATCTTTCCTTTGGATTCCAACTAAAACTGGAGGCAATATTTCGACATGGTAGAATCAATACTATGGTTTCTGGTTTCTTCACTATTGTTTATTGTAGAGATTGAAGTCTTAGAACAGTGAGACAAAAAATTAATGGGCATATAAGTAGGAAGACAAGAATTCTGATTATATCTATTTGTAAATATGATTCTTTGCAATGGAAACTATAAAGACTCTATACCAGGATACCTAAAGAAGATAAGTACTTTCATTAAGTTTACAGAAACTTTGGACTTCTACACAGCTTCCCCACATCAGAAACTGTCTTATATATTATTGCCAGATATTCATAAAACTAACCCCTTTTCTTATAGCCACAAAATGCCTTAGAATAAACACAAATAAATAAATGAAAAATTTCTATAAGGAGAGCCTTCTGATGCTGAAAAAATAATTTGAGGAACTCATTAGAAGATAGAAATATATCCTGTGGACATGGAATCAAAAAATTTATTATTTTTATGAAGATGGTTTTTCTATCAAATGGAATTCATGGATTCAATTCAAATAAATAAAAAAGAACATGTTTAATCTTTAAATATGAGACTAAAATGTTCCAAAATTTATATGAAATAATAAAATAGCCAAAGCAACCGTGTATATCTTCAACACTACAGCAGATATTACTGGCCCACATTTCAAGGTATACTGCAGAACCATAGCATTGTGCTGGCCTAAAATACACTGACACATTAATAGAATCAAATTGAGCATGGGGATATTAGTCCACAGAACCATGGCTGTGTTACTTTTGGCAAAATCTCAAAAATTATGCACTGAAGAAATGACAGACCCTTCAATAAATAGCACTAGACAGAATAGAAGTCAACTATAGAAAAATAAAATTAGATGTTTATAATTCACCTTTTACAAAATTATAGAGTAGAGTATTTTATTTAAGTTATAGATGAAATTATGATCCTTTGGAGTAAGATCAAAGATTGACATATGGCTGTCTTGTAACTTAAAGACTTCTCTACAGTGAAGTGTACTCTCAATCAAGAGAAGGATTAGACCACAGAATGAAAGGAAGATATTTTTTATCTGTTTCTCTAGCAGATGATTTGTGTCTAAAATATACAAAGAAATCAAGAAACTAAACATCAAGAAATAAATAGCCCAATTAACAACTTATGAAACAGAAAGTCTCAAAAGGTGAAACATAAATACGTAGGTAAATATTACAAGAAGTGCTGTTAATTTTTATCTATGAAAATGTCAATAAAACTATATGGACCAGAGCAAACGTAAGTCATAGAAAATGATAGTATATATTGGGGAACTATTCCTGAAGATCTGTGGTTCATTGTTAGTTCCTAGGTAGGAAGAAGAAGTTTTCTTTGGGGTTAAAATCCTCCCATAATGTCTACCCATGCTCCAATGGTCTGATACCCATGCACATACAAGTGGAATTAAGTGGATTCAGAAGTCTTAGAAAGGAAACATCGATGGTTGGATTGGAGGAAAATGGTGAGTGAATGGGATAAGAATTGAAGAAAAAGAAATTGAGTTCAGTCGATTTAACAAAAACATGTTTTATGTGTGCATAGAATTTCAACAACAAAACCTGATAAAGTATTTCATCTTTAGCCAAAATCTTTATCGTCTTAAAAGTAAGTCTAACCTGGATGTTAGATATATAGAAGGTAGAATTATTAAACATTGTTGATGAAATGCAAAAGAGAAGACAGTTTTTAAATCTTTGTTTGGAAAAAACATGAAACTAGAAATATCATGTGATTCAGTGACAACACATATGGCCAAATACCCAAAGGTTTTTCTATCCCTCTATACTCATATTTTCATATCCATGTTTATTTCTGCTATGTTCACATTAGCGTGGAAATAGAATCAATATAGATTTCCATCATCTGAATCATGAATAATTAAAATGTGATACATGTACACAATGGGATATTATTAAAAAATAAAGAAAAATAAAGTCATGAAATCTGTTGGCAAATGGAAAGAACTGGAATAAATTATCCTGAGTGAGGTTACTTAGGATCAGAATGATCCATCTTCACTCTCATATGTGGTGAAAGGTTTATGTATTCTCTACATTTAAATTATAGTATAAGTAGAGGAAACAACTTCACTAAAAATGAAAAATTGGGAAGAGTGGTATTAATGAAGTTGGGATAGTAGGACACTGGTAAAATGAATGTAGAAAGGGCACCTATCATATAGAAATGTAGTAGCAGGAGAGATTTAAGGAAAGTAGTGGCAGTAAAAGAGACAAGTAATACGAAGTATGTCTAGAAAAGATAACTGTAATCCTAAAGCCTGGAAATCAGGAAAAAAAAAACGATCCTGTAAGTATTGCTTCAGCAGTTATGTATTAAAAGAATAGAGATTGTAAAACTGATTAAAAATTTAAGAAGGGAGTGGAGCTCAAAGAAAAGTGGGAAGATACAGCAACTGGTAGGTTAGGCAAAAATTAAAGATATGTAAATGAACCTATTGAAAACCTAGTACTTAAATTAATAAAAGATATTTATTTCCTTTTTTATACTAACATGTTAATTACACTTATTATTCATACACTTATACTGATTAGAGTTTTTTTTCTTTCCAGTACCTTTCCATATCCTTCCAATCCCACCACCCAATTCAAGACATTTTTGTGATTCCTCTCATTAGAAATAAAAGAGTGTATTAGTCAGGGTTCGTTAGAGTCACAGAACTTATGGTAGTTTCTATATAGTAAAGAAATTTATTGATGACTTACAATCTGTAGTCCAACTTCCAACAGTGATCAGCATCAGCTGTGAATGGAAGTCCAAGGATTTAGCAGTTGTCAAGTACACACAAACTAACTCCACGTGATATTTCAAGACAGATAAGGAAAAGAACAGTAGATCTGTATCTATGACAGGTGGGACCACCAAGCCACCATAATTCCCAGGCAGGACTATGGTGCATAAATATATCTTATGCCCCAGTCCAGATAATTTTTAATAAATAAATAAGGAGAAACTGTGACCTCCTCCCAGCCAGAAGCTGGCTGTCTCAGACCTTGCCCTGCCACAAACACCTGGCCCACCTAGGGCGAGGCTTCCTGACTTAAACAAGCCATTTTGTTCCTACCACTTCTCTGCCTAGAGGTTCTCACTAACAGATACAACCTGTGGAATTGCTTTGCCTGACTTCAAGATCGAGCGTTGAGATGCTGATTTGGCCATGGGATGCTGGCAGACTGAGGGCGGGGTTTTTTGCCTGCCTGCTTGACTCTCAGTTTGTTAATACACTTTGGACTGAAAGCAGAAGCCATGGCTCAGTCCCATTTTTTATTTATTCCTCTCACCATCTGATTCCCTTAATTCCCCCCAAGTTCCTTACCCTCTTCCAGAAGACCCATTCGTATGTAGCTGCAGGAGGCTACAGCACAGA
>JADRCD010208006.1:0-29101 GCA_019843815.1 Montemys delectorum | reverse complement strand
GCAATTCTCCCTCTGGCCTCTAAGTGCTAGAACTAGAGGTGTTTTCCACCACACCTGGCTGCAATCCATTTTCTAAAGCAGATTTTACGAAATGTGTCCAGATCATCCTCACTCTTTGTTACAGATTATCCACAGAAATATTTTAAGAGAACAATGGTGTGTGTTTTAATTAGGTATACATTAGAAGTGCCATGTCTACCTCTTTAAAAAATGCTTCTGGTGTTCCTGTTTGTTGGGTTCTTGAAAGGATTGTTACTAGAACATTCTCAGGTATGTTGGCAAATGTGGCACATGTATAAATGTTAGTAAGGTTTTCACTTTTCTTTGAGAAGTATGTATAACATAAAGTATTCCTCTAAGAAAGGATGCTCTGCTTTCTCTAAACACTTCATTATGTTCTGTGTGTCTACAGGTATTTCGCACTTGATTCTTCACAGGGCAACCCCTATGACCTCAGAGGTCACTGCACTATTTAAACATCTTGGTAATATTATGAATTTAATTTGCTTAAGATCTCATCCATTTCTTAACTCTTGTGCTATTAATAAATTGAGTTGAGAAAAGAAGTCTTTGTTATAGGCAGGAGATGTAGCTCATTTAGTTCAATGTTTGTCCAGCATGCATGAAGCCCTAGGTTCTATCCCCAGTACCATGTAAACTGGGGGTAGTGGTGTAATCTTGGCACTTGGGAGGTGAATTCTACTGAATCAGAAGTTCAAAGCCATCCTCAACTACATAATGAGTTTGAGTCCAACCTAGGATAATAGACACTATCTCAACACTGAAAGCCTTTATTAGTCATCATTTAGTCCCTAGCAAAACAATGTCACTTTCATGTGGAAAGTATGATACTTATGGCATATTCTCAACAAGGTTCAGAACCCGCACCTCAGTTCAACATCAGTCAGTTGAACTTTAAAATGTATTAAAGTAATATTTAAGTAGGCATTCAAAATTATGAATTAGATGTTTTCAAATCTCTGTGCAATAATTTTGTACTGTATAAGATGTCCCTTCTCTTCCATTTCTTTCTGCTGTTCTACCATGCTTATTAAAATATTTGTGTAAACACAAAACGTCATATTAAGAAGAATTGGTAAAATGTCACCAAAATGGAAAGATAATTTCCACCTAATAGTGGAAATGTAAAAGGCTATGATTATTTTGATATAAACAGTATGGCAGATCCTCAAATGGTCAACATGTCATTACTATATGACTCATAGGTATAAATATAACCAAGAAACATGAAAGCACATGTATTACACAAACCTAATTTGAATATTAACAGTAGCATTATTCATAATTGTCAAAGATGGATACAACTGCAGTCTCCATCCGTTGGTGCATGGGTAAAGAAAATGTAGGCTAATCCTGCATGAGAATATAACCTGCCATAGAAGGAATGAAGAGCTGGCCTGCTCCAGCATGTATGGACCTTAACAACATTAAGCTAAATAAGAGAAGACAGTCCCAGAAGGCAATCTATTCATTGCATGAAATCAGAAAATCTAGAGAGATAGAGCAGAGTCATGTTTTCCTCAGGGGAACCAGAGCAAGAACTAAGGGGTTCCTTGTAGTGGTGATGAAGTCTCTGTAAATCCACTGTGGTGGTGTTTGAATACCTCTGACTATATTTTAAACCATTGAATTGTACTCTTTACATGGGTGAATTGTACAGTATTTAAATTATACTTCCAAAAGATCTTTTTCTTTGAAATGAACTTATTTTTATCACTTATACCAATTGTAAATATTGATGGGTTTCCAAAAGCATAGGTACTAAGATCAACAATTAATAAATGGGACCACATAAAACTGAAAAGCAAAGGACTCTGTCAATGGGACAAAACAGCAGCCTACAGAATAGGAAAAGATTTCACTAATTCCACATCTACAGGAAAATAATATCCAAAATATATAAAGAACTCAAGAAACTAGACATCAACAAACCAAAAAAACACATTTGGAAAATTGGGTAAATATCTAAACAGAGAACTCTCAACACAGGAATCTCAAATGATTGAAAACTTGAAATGTTCAACATCCTTAGCTATCAGGGATATGCAAATCAAAATGACTCTGAGACTCTATCTTACATCAGTCAGAATGGCTAAGATCAAAATCTCAAGTGATAGCACATCCTAGCAAGGATGTGGAGCAAGGGGAATGCTACTCTATTGCTGATGGGAATACAAACTAATATACCCATGCTGGAAATCAATATGGCAGTTTCTCAGTAAATTGGGAATTAATCTACCTTAAGAGCCAGCTATACCACTCCTGGGTAACTATCCAAAGGAACATCATCTTACCACAAGGACACCTGCTCAACTATGTTCTTAGCAACTTTATTTGTACCAGCCAAAAACTGGAACCACCTTAGATGTCCCTCAACTGAAAAATGGATACAGAAAACATGGTACATTCACACAATGAAGTATTACTCAGCTGTTAAAAAATAAATAAATCATGACATTTTCAGGCAAATGGATGGAACTAGGAAAAAAATCCTGAGTGAGGTAACCCAGACCCAGAAAGATAAACATGGTACGCATTCACTTATAAGTGGACATTAGCTTTAAAGTGAAGGATTATCATGTTATGGTTCACAGATCCAAAGAGGCTAAGTCACAAAGAGACTACCAGAGAGTAGCATAACCCTCATCAGAGAAGTTTCGCACAGCAACTGATGGAAACAGATGCTGAGACCCACAGTCAAACAGTATGAAAAGCTCAGGATCCTGCAGAATAAAGGGAGGAAGAATTGGAGGAGCCAGGGCAGATTAAGGACACCACAAGAAAACCACAGAATCAACTAAGCAGGCCTCATAGGACTCACAGAGACTCAACAGACAACCATCAGGGAGCCTGCATGGCACTGACCTAGGTCCTCTGCATGTATGTTATGGTTGTGTAGCTTGGTCTTCTTATGTGACTCCTAACTATAGGAGTGGGGGCTGTCTGACTATTTTGCAGGCTTTGGGGACCCTTCTACTGTGTTGCCTTGTCCAGCATATCCAGGGGATGTGTCTAGTCTTGTTGTAACTTGATATGCCACATTTGGCTGACATCCCGGGGAGAGCTGATTTCTGAAGGGAAAGGCAGAGCAATGGATGTGGGAAAGAAGGGAGTTAGGAAGAGGGACTGGGAGAAGAAGAAGGAGAAGAAACTGTGGTTGGGATGTAATATATGAGAAATAAATAAATAGACAATAATAATTTTTTAAAGAAATTTGGTGATGATGATCTTTCCATGCATGCGTATATTATGCTTTGATTATATTCACCCCCTTTATCCTTCCTAATCGCTGCTCTTCTCTCTTCTACTTTTCTCCTTCACAATTCTAATAGTCCTATTTTTACCTTCACATCTTTAAGTTTCCTCTTGAACTCCACAAATGAGAGAAAACATTCAACATAGCTCTTACAAAAAGTGCCTCAGTCATGGGCACGCAGGGCCTCCTGTTGTCAGGCCTGTGTAGTGACGCTGTCTTGGACTCCTATAATCAGGGATGGTGTAGCTGAGCCATAAAGTATTAATAAGAATAAAAAATAATTATTAATAAAACTATTGTTGTGTTAATATTCTTATATTAATAAGTTTATATTATATTAATTAATAATAAAACTTTTCCATTTCCTTGAAGAATTTCCACAGTTGCTGAACTCTATCTGTATCAGAGTACCTGCCCAGCCCCATTTTCCAAAATTGGGGGGAGGTTGTTTCCTTGATGACTAAGGTAAGATGAAATTTCAATGTAGGTTTTATTTTATTTTATTTTATGCCTAAAGATGCTGAATACTTTTGTGTATTTATTAGTAATTTGTTCTAAATTATTGCTTCCTGATACAGCATAATAGACATGGGACAAGTAGTGACTATAAGTAATTTGAGGGGTTGAAGTAAACACATTGAAAAGATTCCCAAATGTACATATCTGTCTTAGTCAGGGTCTCTGTTGCTGCGATGAAACACCATGACCAAAAAGCAAGTTGGGGAAAAACATGGTCAATTCAGCTTATACTTCCAGAGCCATAGTCCACCATTGAAGGAAATCAGGACAGGAACTCACGCAGGGCTGGAGTCTAGAGTCAGGAGCTGATATAGAGGCTGATGTTGGGGTGGGTGCTGCTTACTGGCTTGCTCCCATGGCTTGCTCAGCCTCCTTTTTTTGTTGTTTTGTTTTGTTTTGTTTTGTTTTTTGAGACAGGGTTTCTCTGTGTAGCCTTGGCTGTCCTGGAACTCACTCTGTAGATCAGACTGGCCTCAAACTCAGAAATCTGCCTGCCTCTGCCTCCCAAGTGCTGGGATTAATGCGTGTGGCACCACTGCCTGGCTCTGCTTTCTTATAGAATCCAGGACCACCAACCCAGGGATGGTACTACCCATAATAGGCTGTGCCCCCTCTGCTCCCATTGATCACTAATTGAGAAGATGCCTCACAGTTGGATCTCATGGAAGCATTTCCTCAACTGAGGCTCCTTCCTCTCCAAAGACTCCAGTTTGTGTCAAGTTGACACAGAAAACCAGCCAGTATAATATCTAACTTCCCACTGAACTAGAAGGCAAAGCCATCTACTGGGAAGGAGTTTACAGTCATAATGGTGTGAGAAGCAAAGACTGCAGAAGTGCCTTAGTTCTGAGTAATAAAAAATGTCAAGGTGTGTCATGAGAGTGTGTGTCCAAGGTGGAGTAAAGGTGGGGCATGATAATCATAGGATATCATAAGCTTAGTACCCATCAAATGCATTTGTTAATCTAGAATGAATAACTCCTTTGAAAATGACTTGTCAGATGGCATTGATAACAGCTTTTAAATCTTAGAAATTGCCACTATGCTTGCCCTAAGAAAATTTCCTTTTATCTTACTAATTTCAGGGGTAGATATGCAAGTACAAGTGGAGGTCATCCGCTAGTCAGCTCTTTCCTGAAGCAGAGAAAGGAGGGGAAAGAAGAGAAGTGTTCCAGATATGTACAGTTGTGCTGAGTTGTCTATGCGCCTTAGGCGTATTAGCTTTCAGAAATCTAGAAGCAAATGAATGTACAGAACAACCCTAAGCACCTTTGTCTACTGACTGAAGAACCCCACCCACCTGAGATCCTCTCCTTTTACAGTCCCAAGGTTGGTAGGGTCAAAGGACAGACATCTGGGAACCTCAAAAGACTTTCTCCTTCACAAAACCCATATGAATTTTTTCAGATCTTATAACTGTCTTTCCAGAGAAGTCAGCATGTTCTGTCACCTATTGGGTCCCCCATAGTCCCTCACCTCTAAATATAGCTTAGAGTCTAGCATTTCTCGAGTATGATTCTGACCTTCTGCCAAGATACACAATGACAGAACTCAAGGCAGAATATAGAAAGCAGTTTGGTTGTATTAAAAACAAAGGAATTTAACAGAAGGAGTAGAGTTTACAAGTTAAGCGCATGTCTGAAGGAGGGGACATTAAGCTGGGGTACCAGGGACATGACCTCAAACAATGCAGAGCTGAAGTGTCCAGAAAAGCTACTGTGTAATATCAGGGAGTCAGGACCCTGAAAATAGAGCTGCATCTCAACACCCACAGACTGTGTGGCTGGATGCCAGAACCCCATTTTAGGGAAAGCTCAAGGTCTTGGGCATGGTCCATGATCTTGTTCAGCAGGAGAAAAATAATTAATCGTGAAAAGAGTGTCTTCTGTTTCCCTTCTGTTCCCCAGGCTTAATCCAAAGTGTGCATAACAAATACAGCCTGAAAAATCAAGGAATAAATGTTTCCAGCTTCCCATCTAGGTGCAGGATCAAAAAGTAGCCACTGTGTGGCCAGAGAGATGGCCTAGAGGTTAAGAACACTTGCTGTTCTGCAGAGGACCTCAGTTCCACTCTGGTTCACAAGCCCCTGTTACCCCAACTCTGATGGCCTCCTCTGGCCTCTGTGATATTCACCTACATAGAAATCTAAGCATACTCCTAAATAAAAAATAAAAATAATTTTAAAATAGCTAATGTATAGCAAGCAGCTACATCCAACACAAATGTGCTCATTACCCTAGCTTACGAGATTACCAGCCTTTTTGTCTGGTATTCCTAATGGAAAACAATATAAATGCCAAACACGCTGTAGTGGTTTGAATAGGTGAGGCCTGCATACAGGAAAGATATTCATGTATTTCCATGCTTAACCATAGTAAGTGGCACTGTTAGGAGGTATGGCCTTACTGGAGTAGGTGTGACCTTTGTAGAAGGAAGTGTGTCACTGTGTAGCAGGGCTTTGAGATCTCCTATCTCTTACGCTCAAGCTCTTCCCAGTGTGGAATCAGACCCTCTTCCTGGCTGCCTGAGGAAGACAGTCCCCTTCTGTTGCCTGTGGATCAAAATGTAGAACTCTCAACTCCTCCAGCACCACATCTGCCTGCATGCTGCCTTCCTTGCTTCTCGCCATAATGATAATGGACTAACCCTCTAAAACTATAAGCCAGTCCCAATTAAATGTTTTCCTTTGTAAGAGTTGCCTTGGTCATGGTGTCTCTTCACAGCAATAGAACCCTAAGGCACCTGAGAAATGAGAAAATTCTCCAAAATTTCACAAGTCCTCACCTCCAAAGTCCCTAGTTGCTGATTTCTTCGAAGAAAAATAAGCAGTGTGCTCTGTGAGACCCTAGACTCTCAGTTCTCCTGCTAAACCAGTCCACTGATGTGTTCTAGCACTCTGTAATAGATTCTGCTGCCTTTGGATCAAAATGTAGAGCTCTCAGCTCCACCAGCACCATGTCTGCCTGCACGGTGCTTTGCTTCATGCCGTAATGAACTAAACCTCTAAAACTTCACAAGAGTGGAGAGTCTGCTCCACGGCAGAGCTAGACTCCATTGTCTAGCTAATCTGAGTGTTCATACCCTACCACTCCCTCTCCCCCCATGCCTCACACCAGAGCTGTAGATAAGAAATCTTGGACAGGACACGCTCCTTTTTGACTCTCATGATGCAAGCCTTGGTCAACATGAGGGAACTCTCACCCAAACCTCCTGACTGAATCCCCTCTCCCTGGACTCTCAAGGCATGTCCACACCTGAAGGAACATTCCTTGATCTCCCATGACAGCTTCCTCAGTGACTGACAACTCTTCCATGCTGTCTAGTGCATGTGTGGTTTCGTGCACCTCAAGGTCTGGTCTGTGTGAGAAGCCCCTCTTAGCCTGGGTACTACACTCAGTGCCTGCTATCACTGTTCACATGCCATGCTCAGACAACTCAATGTTCTGTCTCAGGACCCCTGTTCCCACCTATAGACGCCAGCAAGACAGAGTGATGTCTTTTTACCCCATAGGAAAGTTGTCTTCTCGAAAAAACAAGGTTGGGTTCACTTACCCAGGGCTTTGCTTTGCTAGGGGAAGGTTCCTTTCAGAGCACTTGGCCCCAGAGAGCACGTTACCCTTATCCAAATGCAGATAGTTACCTTCCGCCCATGAGAAATGTAATTATCTGACCATCCGGTCCGTACCCTCCCACTTCTGTGAGCCCTATCACTTCCTGTGTCCCTCTTTGGGGGTTTGATGCCTGCCTTCCGCACCTTCACCTCACTTAAACAATCCTTTAACTTGAGGATATGAGAATATAACCGCATTCAAGACATTTAATCCCACTTCTATTTAATACCTTTATCCTTTCTCTCATCACTGGGATCACTGCCAACTCAAAATCAGAAGCTACCAATCACTGATCTTCGCCTAGAGTTTATTCTTTTCTTTTAAAAGGTGTCCTTTTCATTTTTGTTTAAGTGTCTAAAACTGTGTCTGTATTGTGTTCATGCTCAGGCACATGTGGAAGCCGGAAGAGTGTCCCTTGAGCAGCAGTTGCAGCTATCTGACCTGGGTGCTGGGAACTGATTATGTGGGTTCTCTGCAAGGACAGCAAGTTCTGTTATAAATGAGCCCATCCCTCGATCCATTATTCCTGATGCTGTTGATTTTGCCTGGAGTAAAATACTTGTAGATAATTTGCTTTGATACCTCATCTTATCAGACTTACTTGGTTTGGAGCTCTCTCTTCCTTGTCATTCCTACTGTGGCCTTCCTATTATCCTCTACTATAGAAATAAACAACAAAGGAATGACATGGGCCGCAAATTGACAGCTAATGGCCTTTGGCTACAAAGCTATTTGGATTGCCAATGGTTTGGTTTTTTAAAATTATTCTTTTTCTTTGCAAAAGGATTGAAAGCAAGATCTCAAAGGGATATCTGGATATACCATGCATGGGACAGTATCATTCACAGTAGCCAGAGGTGAAAGCAGCGTGTACAGATGTCTATCTCTAGACAGATGAGCAAAGAATGTAGCATATGCTTAAGAGAATATTATACAACCTTTAAAAAGAAAGAAATCCTTAAAATAGGACAAAATGGACAAGCTTGAGGATTCTGCGATGGTGATTTTCGCCAGTATCTGATTCTGCTCCCATGAAGTCTTTAAAATAGTCAGACATTCAGGAAGTAGAATAATGGTAGTCAGGGCCGCATGGAGGGAAGAAATGGAGAAAATGGTTTTTATCAAGTTCAGCTTTCTAAAGCAAAAATTCTTGAAATCTGTCACACAAGGATATGAAAGTATTGAATACCAACAAACTATTCTAAAGTTGTTAAGATGGTAAACTTTGCATCCTGTGGCTTTTAAAAATATAACTCAAAGTATAAAAATAAAAAAATCCTAAAGCTTTGAATGCCCTTAAAGAAATTATCCAAATTTCAAAAGGATCAACTCTAAATAGGCTTAGAGATTTAAATGGGCTACTGGGCCCCCTAGACATTAGTTCTGAGTTTGGGATAACAGTAGAATTTCTGAAATGAATAAAATGAACTTTAGAGGTCTTACACAGGATGGTGGGATTTAACAATAGGAATGATTCCTTTGTTCCCCCAGACATTACTGAATTCTACCAGCTGCTGCTTGTGAGACATGGAGAATACAAAATTACTTCAGATCCTGACTTCAAATGTCTTATATCCTAAATAAGTTGATTTATAGTGTTTAATGATTATTAGGATTAAGGATAGTACAGGGAGGAAGACAGATAGTCACTGCAGTGTCTCCTAAATGCATCCGTATGTGAGGATTGTGTAGTGTTGCTTCTATTAATGGGTTTTAGTTTGTCCTCTGTGGTCAGGAAAATTTCTTGGTATAATTTCAGTCTTCCTACATTTTTTGAGACTTATTCTGAGACCTGATCTGTGATCTGTCCTAGAAAATGGTCTGTGTACTTGGAGAATATGTACACTCTATTTTCTTTGGGTATAATGTCTGCTTTGTGGCCATCATATCGATTTGTCTACATCTGTGCTCAAGTTCACTGTTTGCTTACTGATTTTCTGTCTATACGTTCTAGCCATCATTGAAAATGAGTTTTTGAAATTAGAAGTTAGAGGCCACCCTGGCCTCCACAGAAAGTCCCAGACCAGCCTGGACTATAGCACAAAACTGTCTCAATAAATCACTCAAAAAAATGTCCACTTAAATTCTCAATTAAATCTTAGAAATACCTTTACCATGAACACAGTGCATAGTTTATGCTTGTGCAGTTCACATTTACAGTATTAACCTATGCGGAATTCACCTGGTATATTCTCCGAACTTTTCCAAAATGATAAGCCAGCTCCCGGGCTGTTAGTGACTAAGAGGCCCTTCCCATCCCGTTGTTTTAAAGTGCTGCTCTGCACATACTGAATTCTCGTAAACAGTCGTCTTAGTTGGGGTTTTTTTGCTGTGAAGAGACCTCAGGACCACAGCAACTCTTATAAAGAAAAGCATTTAATTGGCACTGGCTTACATTCAGAGGTTTAGTCCAATTATCATCATGGCAGGAAGCTTGGCAGTGTGTAGACAGACATGGTGCTGGAGAGGTAGCTGAGATCTAGATCAGCAGGCAGCAGGAATAGAGAGAGCCACTGGGCCTGGCTTGAGTATTTGAAATGCCAAGCACACACTACCCCTACCCCCACCCCTGAACCTCCCCAACCATACTCCAACCCCCATGACACACTTCCTCCAACAAGGCCACACCTCCTAATGCCATTCCCTAAGCATTCAAATATGAGTCTATGGGCCCCTTCTTATTCAAAGCTCCACAGTAGTTGAATCTCTTTCTTCACTGATTGACCCATAACACCCAGTACTTATTCTTTTACCAATACAGCACTGTTTTCATTACTGCTCTTCTCTATTTTTCCCTGGATTCTGGTGAACAATAAAGGTTGAGGGCAGAGTGTTCCAAACGTCCCTTGGTTATAGAATTTTCTTGAGCCTCAGAGTCCAGAAAGCTGAAAACTACATTTCCCACATTCCGCAGTAGATATGTTATTTAAACGGGGTTTTTGTTTGTTTGTTTGTTTGTTTGTTTGTTTTTCACATAGGATCTCTGGTAGCCCAGGCTGGCCTCAAACTTCCCACATAGTGAAATATGTATGACCTTGGATCCTCATCCATCCCCCTGCCTTCATCTCCCAGGTGCTGGGCTTAGATTTGGTTTTAAGTTAGATGTAGCCAACTGGATACACCAGTACAAGCTTCAGCTGGCAGGCACCTCTGGAACTGGTCTTCTCTGCCACTGGGTGGGCAGAGGTCTCAGTGCCCGCCCATCACTGCTATTTTGGTTGTTGTGAGTCCACAGGGCCTGGTTTTCCTGGTACACACTGCAGCAGAGGCTGAGCTGTGGAGCACACAGCAAGCAGTCCTGACAACTTCCTGCTCAGAGTGACTTCCTCACCAGGACTCTTCTGATGTGGCCAACACAGCAGCTGCCTGGTGACAACACCATTTTGTAGTGTGGTTTCTAGAGTCATTTCTGAAAGCTCCACCTAGCGTCTGGTCCTCAGCACACTGTCAACACTTCTACAAACAGCTCAGCTTCCTGCAAGAATCGTCCTAAGTCACGGGAATTCTGTCCCTCTAACTGGATGTAATAAATTAGCAGCCTGGCTTTGGCGGAGGAGACTCGCTTACGTTTGCTGGGCTCTGAGTAGCAGGAGTTTTTAAAAGTTACAGCTTTAGGTTTCTCTATAAACAAACTACGCACTCAGAAGGGTGAGGCACGAGGATCATGGGTTTGAGGACAGCCTGGGCAGCCTAGTGAGACTCTGTTAAGGAAGGAAGGAAGAGAGGGACAGAGGGAGTGGGGAGGAAAAGAAGGAAGGGAGGGAGGGAGGGAGGAAGGGAGGGAGGGAGGGAAGGAGAGGAAGTTGCTTGTCTTGTACAAAGAGTAGGCTCTCCATGTGGTTTTGCTTAGTCATTCTAAGGTTAATGTCCTCTTTTCTGTGACCCAGGAGAACCAGTCCCTATGTCGATATTCTATCCAGAAATATGTAGAGCATACTCGTGTATTTTGAAGTCATGACCCAAAAATTATACCTCCATAATGGCTTCATCGCATCGGCTCGAACAGGCTTGTTGCCCTGCCACGCTTGGTCGCTCAGAAGAGTAAAAACCTTTTTTTTTTTAGGACTGGTCCCTGACTCTTGATATCTTATTACGAAACTCAGAGAGTGTCCTGCACTAGAAAGGGGAAAGGCTTAACTGTAATTTTCTTACCTTTAATTTTCTAAACATGATAGATTGGAGTCTTCATTTCTCCAGCTGTGTAAGCCTTTACTACTTCAAGTGTGGCCTGTGGGGGTCAGCAGCACCGACCTGGACTGCCCCACCAAGATCTGTTTTTAATGGATCTCTCACAGAGACTAATATTAGGCTTGGAAGTCAAAGAGCTAGCCAAGGCCTTGAAGAAGACGCAGCAGCCTTGCCTGGCTCGTCTCCTTCAGCCCACCCTGCTACAAAGCGGGACTTCAGGGAAGCAGGATTGTCTAGAGCGGCAAATTCCCGAGAGCGCCACCTTGTGGTAATTGTGAGGTATTTAAAAAGGAGGTGCCTTAGATCATGCTTATCAGCTTGAATGGCTCCTTTTCCTGTAGCCGCTTTCCCCCACCCTTTCTTTCTCGGTCTCTTTTCTCTTTTCTTTATTACAGGAGTTTACACATCGTCGCCCAGGGCTTGATTTAAATGTCAGTACAGTTTCCTTGGTTGTCATTTGTGTTTTTACGAAGTCTGGATTTGAATGACATTATACTGGGAGACTACCACACTCGCCACCGTTCTTTGAAGTAGGGCAGCCAGAGATGCCTGATATGTTAATTCATTCATCACTTCTTTGGCTCCTGTGGGCACTTAACTTAGTGACTTAACCTATTCTCCTCTTTCTTTGTTTTGTTTTTGTTTGTTTGTTCCTTCTAGCTATATAGGAGTTTTTGAGTTAGTAAAGAACTCATTGTCCTTCATTGTAATGGGCATCAAACTTAACTACCACTGAACAAGTGCTTTTTACTTCCTTCATTTTGCTTTCCATTTATCTGTTATTTATTGGGTGCTGTGTGTTCATTGTGATCAAAGGACACTTGCAGGAACTGATTGGCTCCCTCTACCTTGTGGGTACTGGGGATCGAACTCAGGTCATCAAGCCTGGAAGCAAATGCTTTACCAAGGGAGCTGCCTCACCGGCCCTCCCTCCCTTGTTTTCATGTGGGGAATTTCCATCAGTTTTTTTTTTCCGTTCTTGCTGAAATTCAAATATTACATCACCTCTAGCCCGGTCTCTTATGTTATGCCACACCCTAGTAATGTGAACCTGATAAACTGGAGTTACTGCGTGGGATATGTCACCAGTCTGTGGGTTAATCACTCCAGATTCCTTACTGAGGCATGCAGACACTGGGAATTTAGGAGACCCACAGTTACAGCATTCTGTCCACTGTATTTTATCACCCTGTTCGTTAGTCTCTGGGCAACCAGTTTCCCTCTCATAGTCAAAATCCATGTAAGATACACAGAACCATTCTGTGACCCAGCAGTTTTAGTCCTGGGTGTATGCTTCCAGAGTAGTAAGGACTTACATTCACACGGAGTCTTGTAGATAAAGAGTTATAGCAAACATAATTCTCTTGTCTTATTCCTCTGGCTAAGCCTTTGTGTACTGTATGGAATAAGGAGGGGAGGAGTGTGTATCCTTTGCTCCATCCAGATTATAAGACAAGCTCTCTGAGCTTTTCCTCATTTAGTATAAGACTGACTATGGGTTGGTCATATACAACCTCTGTTGTATTTAAATATGTTCTTTTTATTCCTAGTTTGTTCTGAGATTTTATCATTAAGAGATGTTGAACTTTACCAAGGGTCTGACTAGCACTGATAGAGATGACCATGTGATTTTATTTTTACCTCAAGTCTATTTATATACTGTATTGTAAGTTTTGGGCTATGTATGTTGAACCATTCTGCATCTCAGGGTAAAACCAACTAGGTCACAGTGTATAATCTTCTTGATGTGTTCTTGAATTCAGTTTGCAATAACTCTGTGTGTGTGTGTGTGTGTGTGTGTGTGTGTGTGTGTGTGTGTGTATGTTTGTGCGTGCACACACAAGGTCTCTCTGTGTAGCTCTGGCTGACCTAGAACTTCCTCTGTAGAGTAGGCTGGCCTCAAACTCACAGATCTGCTTGTCTCTCTCTCTCCCAGTTGCTGGGATTAAAGGTGTATGCCACCATGCCAGGTTAAGTTCACAATAATTTAATTGAGAACTTTAGCATCATCAGGGAAGATGGTCTATAGTTCTCTTTCTTTTTTTCTTAAAAAAAAAAAAAAAAAAAAAAAAAAACCCAACCATCCATGCTAGGTCCTTGCTGCCATTGAGTGCCAGATCTGGGTCCAAGGTCCTCCTGCCACCA
This sequence comes from Montemys delectorum, assembly GCA_019843815.1. Taxonomy (NCBI): domain Eukaryota; kingdom Metazoa; phylum Chordata; class Mammalia; order Rodentia; family Muridae; genus Montemys; species Montemys delectorum. Next base: position 15,361 of record JADRCD010208006.1, on the reverse strand, counting down.
AGGTATGTGTTAATGTTCATGGTCTGAGGCCAGGCAGAGGTCTGTGGTCTACCACTTGAAGCCATGTTGATGTCCTTGGGCCATGCTGTCCCCAGGGGGCCATACTGGTCTGAGTAGCCTGCACAGTCACCTAAGGTGATATAGCCACAGTCAGTCAGGGCCACCTTGAGGGCCTTGTCTCTGTCTGGGGTCCTATGGCAGCAGGGGCCTCGTTCATGGTCTGTGTTGTCACTGGAAGCTGTGTAGGAGCCCAGGATCTGTGTTCCCATTGACTATGAAGAGAAAGGAAGCCACTTTTGCTGCTACATGGATGGCTGCAGACACACAGTGGAGAGGGAGGGCCTGAAAGCCTCTGTGACAACCCCTACTCTCACCCCAGCCTCCACCCCCCAAACAGGAAGAGCCTAGGCAGAAAGGCACTGACGAGAACTCTTAATAAGTGTGATGGGATGCTGAAGTGTAGCCCTCCACAACTGCTAGCCAGGGTGCAGGTGAGGAAGGACTCAGTTCTATTTCAGCTGTAGGCCACTAAGAATTTGACCATGTCCCAGTGAATCTATAGGTAACACAAAGTGGACTTGGTTTTGGTTTTTTGTTTGTTTATTTTGTTTTGTTTTTCTTATTTTTAGTTTTTACTTCTTCGGTGTGGGAGGTAATCGAGGGCAGATATGGAAGGACTGGAAAGGGATTGTGATTGGGGTGTATGATATGAAACTCTCGGAGAATTAAAAAAAAATGTTATGTGGGGTGGGATGGTTTGTATATGCTTGACCCAGGGAGTGGCACTATTTGGAGGTGTGGCCTTGTTGGAGTAGGTGCACCACTGTGGGCTTAGGCTTCTAGCTGCCTGGAAGTCTGTCTTCTCCTAGCAGCCTTCAGATGAAGATGTAGAACTCCAAGTTCCTCCAGCCCCACCATCTGCCTGGAAACCACCTCAGTGACGATGGACTGAAGCTGTGAACCTGTAAGCCAGCCCCAGTTAAATGTTGTCCTTATACGAGATGCCTTGATCATGGTGTCTGTTCACAGCAGTCAAACTCTAACTAAGACATGTGGGGAAAGAACAAAACTTTTCCTCGGTTCAGAGAACATTTGTGTTAAACCTTTTAAGCTTTGGTAGAAGTTGGCACTGGGTTCTTCCAGTCCCGACTTTTCTTTGTGTGGCCACACTTCATTTCTGCTCTAATTTTTGTTTACATGCTCTAGATTTAAGTTTTGTAGGTTTCACACAACTAGGATTTATCAATTTCTTTTCCATTTTTTCGGTCTTTGGGGCTATGAGATTGAGGTATTCTTTAACGGTTGGATTTTACTGGACTCTCCAGTACCTTTCCTTTTCTTGGTCACCTCCGATTTTATTAACACAGCCCTCTCTCCCTCTTGTTGGTTAGAGAGTTGATCAATCCTATTTAGGTTTCAAAGAACCAACTGTGGTTGACTGAGTTCCACACTCTGTTGTCCTAGTCTCAGTCGTAGTAATTTCTACCCTGGTATTATTTCTGTCTTGCTGTTTCATGTGGACCGTCAGTGTAGTTGGACAGCTACTGGTTATTCAAGAGATCTCTCCCCAGTGAATGGTCTCTTTTTACTTACCAGACTTCTGCGTGACTTCAGGTTGTATACTCACATCGGAATATTTAGAGCTAATACCTACAAATAAGAAAGAATATGTGATGTTTGTCTTTTGGGGTCTGGGTTAGTGTACAGGATGAATTTCAGTCCTAAAGTGTGTCCTTCTCATCCCTCTCCACCACTGTATTCTTTATCCTTAAACAAAGCAATTGTACCTAGCCTGAGCACCAGCTCCTAAGAACCCTTGGTTGTGACCACCCCTGTTCTTGAAAACCATCCTAACAAGCTTTCTGTCTGCTCAGCAGAAGTGTATGCTTTTCTGAGTCAGAACTTGGTTGTTTTTGCCATCCCAGCCCGCAAATGGTCTACTGCTACTATCAAAGAAACACAGCTGTTCTATAGAATTCTATTTCTAAACTGCAGAAACATCTTGGTCTCTCCCATCATTCAGTGATAATGAATTTACTAAAACACAAAATAGTAATTAGGGAAAATTCACATTTATATGTAAAAATATTCAAACTTGACATAAAATGTATCTAAAGAAAAAAAAATTGTTTCTGATATCCCGGTAGATACCCTTTAAAAAATAACAAAGCTATTCATGGTGCTTAGAAGGTGTTAAGTATTCTACTGAAGGAGGAAGGCAATAATCAATCCCATCCACCTGTAAATGCTCAGAGCTCTGATAAGGGCCTGAAAAGACATGCCCATGGAGCAACAGTGTCACCAATGTCACAAGAGGAACCTGTCACTTTTTATTGAATTTAAAGTCAGCTCCAGCATATGGAACCCATACGTGACCTTTTTAACGAAGCCATGAACCAGCAGCTTGAGAGAGGGAAACCTATTACTCTTTTTCTGCTAAATGGGCCTAACAATAAACTGATTCCTACTGACTTACTGCTCTCCCCATAGATCAGAGCATCTCTCCGCTCTCACCAGAGGAGCTTCTTCACGCAGTGATGGCAATTAATGGAGACCCACTGCTGGTCAATGTTCATAGAATAGGGACTTAAGAGTGCTCAGCCCACTCAAGACTTAGGGATGTAAGTGGAAGAAGGGAGAAGAGATAGTAAGGGCTAAAAGACAGTGGGTAGCTTCAAAGGAGCCAGCGTTCTCCAGACACAACAGGGCAGATGCCCATATGAACTCAGCAATGTGCAAGTTCAAGTCAGAAAAATCCCAGCATGGAGAAGAGGCGGTAGGCATGACGTTTCAACACTAGTCAGGAACAAATGACATTTAATTGCTACTGGGAGAGGGGAAATAGATTTTCTTTAATGGTGTAACACCTGGCATGTTGACCACACTTCATGGCAGATCCCATACTCAGGTGTAGTCAGTCAGCCAATAGAAACTAGACTCAATGTCAGGGGCAGGAGAACATGAAGTTTGGTGGTTAGAAACATTGGGGAGGATCTTGGAGGAGTTGAGAGGGGGTGTGAGTATTATTAAAATACATTGTATGAACTTCTCCAAGAATTAATGAAAATATCTTTTTAAAGAATAACAGAACTGAAGAGTTAAAACTAGCAGTTATTGACTCAATGAAGCTTTTAATGTTACCCATGTGCTAAAGATGCAAAGCTTTTATTTTTACAGATTTATTTATGAAGTGTATGAGTGTTCTGTTTGCATGTATCTAAGTGCATCATCACCTGAATCCCTTGTGCCCAGGAGTCCAGAAGAGGATGCCAGATGCCCTGGTACAGAAGTCATAGACCATTACAGGTGGTCATGTGGGTGCTGTAACCTGAAGGTGGATTTGGAAGAACAAGCCAATGCCATCTCCCCCAGCCCCACAAGGCTTTTATTTTAAGAAGCAAAGTTATTCTAGACTTGAGCTACAAAACTATAGAAGCCAGCCACACACTTCCTCCTGTGGTCCCTTCTATGTAGATTCTCATAGCCTCACAGGCTTCTCTCACTGTTGCTCTGCAACCACAGCTGTGTGTGGTCTCTCATCCTTTAGCTACACGGAAGAAAACACAAGAGCCAGGAGGACGCTGACCTACCCTGTGTCACGGGAGACGCTATACGGTGTCCACCCCAGGGGCCGGAATGCAGGGAGAATTGTGGCTAGCTCTTCTTTCTTGACTTTTATAGTTCTGAAGGGCACAGTCGGCCTGACTTTCCAGTTCAGTCCATTTAAACAAAAGGCAACTGCAAAGATAAACATGACGGGAAGGTGGCTAGGAACTAGACACAATCAAAATGAAATCAGGAGAGGGAGAAGTGTGTTCTGAGCAGACTGCCTTTGCTGGGATGGAAAGGCGGGCCTTATGTTATCTTCTAGTTTTCATCTGGCTGCTCCTAACAGCATTCTCTCCTCATCTGTGGTAGTTAATGCTGTCAAGTTGACAAGATGTAAAATCAAGCCTCAGGTACACCAGTGAGGAAGTATCTAGATTTAGGTTGACTGGGGTGAGAAGAGCCACCTTAAATGTGGTCAGTACCAATCTATGGGCTAGGATCCTAGACCTACCCAACCTCCCTCTCTCCCTCCCTGCCTCTTAAATCTCCCTGACTGCCTCCCTCTTCCCTCTCTCCCTCTTCCTCTTTTTTTTGTTAACGGGATGTGGCCAGATGACTCCCTTGTCATGAAGGACTAAACCTGAAACTGTAAAACAAAGTTAACCCATCTCCCCCTAAGTCCTTTCAGTCACATGACAAATAACCGCTTTCGACAACCTTGTCAGCAGCAGAGCCTTGAGGTGCTGAAATCTAGAAGCAGGGTTGTGAAAAGGAAAGGTCAACCACTAACTGCTTCTTAATAAAAATAAGATGGGGGCTGAGGAGATGCTCACTGATTAAGAACACTGGCTGCTCTTCTACAGGACCTGGGTTCAATTCCCAGCTCACGCATAGCAGCTCCTAGTCTGTAAATCCAAACCCAAAGGTTCTGACACCTTCTTCTGGCCTCCGAAGGAGCTTCATGCATGTGGTGCATTGACGCTTTCTGGCAAACACCCATAGATAAAATAGTAAAATGATAAAATGAACACTCCTACTTTCAAGACAATCCAGAGCAGCCATACTGTCCCTGTGGTGAGGCCAAAGGGGCAGCTGCCTCCTGCCTCTTCCACACTCACCTCCCATCTCTGCCTCCTCTTCTTGGTTTTGTGCTCCACATAACCAAGGGGCAGGTTTAAAGGTTGCACTCAAGTCTGGTAGGCTGCAAAGAGAAATCCAAACTTCCCAGAACTTTTCCACCAGCGGTGTCATCAGATAAGTGTGGGAGGGGATGTTTCCAGCCAGGCTGTTCAACTTCTCCATTACTAGTGTGGGACTCACAGGTAAGGATATTTATACTGAAATTAGTACTGTTACCAATCAGACTGCTGAGGTTAGAGGTGTTGCTCTTGCTGGGTTCATTCCCTGCATTCCCAGGATTCTAGCTCTGGATCCTCCCATCTCCAAGCACCAGGACTTCACCAATTTTATTCTGTTTTTGACTGACAGCATCTAATAGCCCCAATCACTATTTCTAAAACAGAGTTACCAAAATCCCACAATACAAAAAAGTGGAGCAAGTATAAATCATTACTTAACATGCTGGTTTAAAGATAAGTCCTACTGTCATTTTTGTGTATCTTTCCAGATATGTGGGGGAGGGGGGAATATCTACAATTATTACTTCTATTTTTTTACAAAAGCAGCATTTACTGATGGAAATACTTCAAACAATATCTATGTCTAGACAAAAAAATTGAACTCACTTTCCCCCTTTCTACCCTGTGCCCAAACTCCTCAGTAGTGTCCAGGGTCTGTGGCATGTTCTTTTTGCACTTTCCAGATAGATTTCTTTTATTCTTAAAAGTAAAAGCAGTGTCAGGCCAGGGAGAATGCTCAGCCAGGAAAAGTCTGATAATGTCACTTTAATCCCAGGAACCCCACATAAAAAGCCAGATGCAGTGGTGCACATCTGTAATCTCATCACTTCTACAACAAGATGGTGGCTGGAGTCAGGGAGAGGATCAGCCAGAAGCTCCCATAAGCAGCACAGCCATAGAAACAAATGGGACCCTGGCACAAACCAATTGCTGAAAAATTGTCCTGGGACTTCCACCCTGTGCTGTGATACTTACACTGCCACATACACACACACACACACACACACACACACACACACACACACACGCACGCACGCACGCACGCACATGCACAAACACACACACTAATGAATAACTTTTAAAATATCACAAAACATACATGCTATCTCAAAACCTGCTTTCCATTTCCCACTAAAACAGTGCAGATGTTTTTCAACATCAGCGCATACAGGATTGTTTGGGTCTTTAACGCTGGGAGATTCTTAACATGAGCTCACTGTACCCAAGCACTCCTGCATTGCTACAGATTTTGTTGCCCCTTTACTTGTTCATCCTTTTGGATATTACACAGTAGCCCCCATGGCCAGTCCAGTTCCCATACTCCAAACATCTGTTGGAGAGCTCACATTTGTCTGTGGCTATGGGCATGGAAGACCAGATAGACTGGCAGGAGTTGGTAATCTGGATTTCCTCAGAGGAGAGAGTCTTATGATTCCCTGCATGACTGAGTTCAGGCTCCTTGTCTCTGGATTCCATTAAGTTGACTCCCCTGCAAGGCCATAGTGAAGGATACAAAGCAAGAGAATCTTGAGCAAAAAACTTTTAGGTGAGTTTTCTTTTCCTTTGCTGCTGTCATGGGCACCTGGTATTGATTAACTCAAGCTCAGCTCTGCATATTCATCAGACCCTAGCTTATATCCAGTGCCTCCCCTTTTCTCCTCAGCCTGACCCCCTACATTCTTCAGAGGGAAGCCTCCTTGGAGGGGTAGCCACAAGGAAACATTCCATGGATCAATTGGGGAGGGGCACAAGTCTAGAATCAGGCTGATCCTCTGTTCTTCATGCCCCATGACAACTTTATAAACCATTCTACTGGTCATGTTCATAAATTCTGACTTTAGACCCTCCCTAGTGTCTTTGGGAAGGCTCTCTATCATCTCTGAACTTTGCTTGATTTTTCTTATTCTGCTGTCTCTTTCCATTTATATATTGACCCTGTCTGATTTCTAAGTTCTAGGACTTTATCAGATTGTCTATCTGGTCTACCTCAGTTCTATGTCTTCATCTGTTGTGTTATTATGATTTCATCCTTTTACATTTTCTCCACACATGGAAGTTTAACTGATCTCACAGGAATAGAGAGTGAATTAGTGGTTACTAGAGCCCAGAGGAGAGAATACAAAGTTAGAAAAGGGGAAATGTTCTCACATCCCACTGAGCAGAGAGAAGAATGTAGTTTATTTATTATATATTTCAAAATTGTTGTAGGATTTAAATGCTCCCCAAACACAGGACAAATGTCTGGGGGATAGATTTGATTTTGTTTCATCATTATGTATTGCATATCAATCACCTGCTTCAAATATGTATAATCAGTATGTCCCAATTGATTTTGTTTATTTAAAATTAATTTTTCTGTAATTTTAGTAGGGACTAGAAAGAAAAGATTACCTGCTCAAAATTCTCAGTTTACCATCTTGAATTTTGTGAATTGCTAACTTGTGGTTTAAGAAAATGAGATTTCAAATATATAGGCACTATATGAATCTTCTTGTTACATGCCTCCTTGTTTACCCATCCTATCTTCTAAACACTTAACAGACTTCACTGCTTTTTGTAGTGAGAATCTTGGTTTCTTAAAAAAAAAAATTCAAGTTATAATATGTGAATATGTTTTTGTTTTAATCCCACGTGTGGGATATAAGGCTGCTTCAGATTGTCCACAGTTGTTTTGATCATCTCATGCACTGGGAGGGTTATGATTTGCCAACTGCAGATAGTTTAATTCTGGAGACTCTGGAGAGGTTGTAAATGGGAGAGCCCCGAGTTTAAACTCTCTGCAGCTAGCTGTTCTTGTAACAGTCCCAGGTTTGATTCCCAGCATCAACATGACACCTCACAACAGCCTGTAACTCAGTCCTAGGGAATCTGATGTCATCTTCTGGGCTTCTTTAGCACTGCAATCACACTGTGCACAGACATACATGCAGGCATAGCATCCTGTGTAACATAACAACAAATTAAATACATAAGGTTCCATGAGCAGTACTCCGGATCTTCATTGCTTAAGCATACACATGACAAGTTGGCTCAAGGTAAATGGGATCCCACTATGAGTGCTGTTTTGACATAGCTTTTCACATACAATACTTACTAAAGCTATTTCCATTTCCTGGATTTGTGCACTTCATTGCACAAATTTCTTGCCTTTTATTAAGCTACAATAACTGGCTACTTCCTCTCCTTTAAAAAATGTTATTAGCATGTACTAATTACACATGAGATAAATTTCAGTGATATTTTCATGCATGTATATATTTTCATGCATGGGTATATTTTGGTCATATTCAGTCCCATTACCCTGTGATCCCCTTCCACTCCTTCCACTCTCTTCCCTCTTTCCAACAAGTTCCTCTCCTGGCATCATGATATGTGTTTGTAATCCAATGAGTTAAATTGGGATGCTTATTACAATAAGTGAAAAGAAGACAGGGAGGGAAGGAGGGAGGGAAGGAGGGAGGGAGGGAGGGAGGGAGGGGGAGCAAGAAAACATGAAAAATGTATCAACTTACTGAGGAAACTGCCTCTTCCATAACTAACTGCAGACCTTCTGTTAGGATCAGGAAATCATAAGCCTCTCTCTAGTCCATAATGGGCCTTCTTTCCCACCCCACTCCCAAAGCCCCTCTCTATTCTCGTTACCCTATGGATGCTTGCCAGGGACCATGGCATTCTTCCAGCCCTTTTCCCTCCCTTTGACACTTGACAGATCCCAAATGTCTCTCCACAAGATGCCCTCTAATCTGTCCCTATAATGAAAACACAAGTAAGCTACCTGAATTCCCCTTCAGCCTCTCTTCATTCTGATCATTCCAAGGCTGTTGCAAAGAATTAACAACCTCCTCCTCCTCTTCCCCCTCCTCCTCCTCCTCCTCCTCCTCCTCCTCCTCCTCCTCCTCCTCCTCCTCCTCTTCCTTCTATTCTTCCTCTTCCTCCTGGTCTCTTCCCCTCCTCTTGAGACTCAACAGTTCTCAGTTTGCTCCCCAACAGGGGGCTCTCTGGACCACACTCTTGTGGTGGGAGACCCGGATCACTGCCTCCTTTCAAGACTCACCAAAGCCCTGCCAGCTTCCTGGCTGGACTTTCTTGTTGCTCTGTCTGGCTCTGAGAGCCAAGACTAGTCACATTGCCAGGTGACCAAGTTGTTGAAGCCACAAGACTGTAGCCAATAAACACCTAGGAAGGAAATAGTAGACCCAAATACTAGACAAAGTGTTCTGACTAGTTTTATGTCAACTTGACATAAGCTAAAGTCATTGAGAAGAGGGAACCTCAACTGAGAAAATTCCTCCAGAAGGCTGGGCTACAGGCAAGCCTGTAGGGATTTTCTTAATTAGTGATTGATATGGCAGGGCCCAGACCCTTGTGAGTGGTGGTCCTGCATTTTATTAAAAAAAAAAGGGGGGGGCTGAGTAAGCCATGAGGAACAAGCCAGTAAGCAACCCTTCTCTATGGCCTCTGCATCAACTCCTGCCTCCGAGTTCCTGCCCTGACTTGTTTCGATGAACAGTGTTGTAGAAGTATACATGAAATAAACCCTTTTCCCTCAAGTTTCTTTTGGTCATGGTGCTTCATTACAGCAGTATTAACCCTAACTAAAATTCAGAGGAAATTGACATCCCAGCCCTGCTATGAATTAGCCCCACTCCTGAACACTGTACACACCCCTGCAGAAAGAAAAGAAGTTCCTCAAACAAAAGAAGAATTTTCTCCAGATGCACAAATCCAGATGAAGAAACAAAAACAACATGAAAGACTAAACAATGTGTGTCCTCCAAAAACTACAAACGTTAAAGAAATGGCTCCTATGGAAAACATCCTGGAAGAACTGTCAGACATAAAATTCAAAGGAACAATTGTAATTGTAGTCAAACCACTCAAAGAAGACCAACACAAAGAGATAGAGAAAATAAGGAAGTCCAAGGCATGAAGACAGAATTTGAATTTTTAAAGAAAACCCAAACTGGAACAATGTTAGAAATGAAAAAACTCAGCAAGCCAATTAAAACTGCAGTTGAAAGCCTCATCAAGAGGCTGGAGCCCATCTAAGGCAGAAGGACAGAAGAAAAGTAGAGGAATCGAATTAAGATCAATGAGAAGTTCAAAAGAATGCAAACAGAACACGGGAGATGGGACACCTTGAGAAAACCTAACCTCTCGTCCATAATGTTGATGGGCTAATCTTGTGTGGGTGAGTTTAGGAGTGTAAGAGCCATGTCATCTCCAGAAGACAGCACCCTACAACACCCTACTTCCCATGAGTCATGAGTTGAGTAGGAGGTGTCTTAGTCATTGTTCTGTTGCTGTGAAGTGACATTGTGACCAATGCAACTCTTCTAAGAGGAAACATTTAACTGGGGTTTGCTTGCAGTCTTAGAGGTTAGTCCATGATCCTCATGGCAGGATGCAAACAGGCATGTCACTGGAGCAGCAACAGAAAGCTTTACATCCTGAGCCACAGGCAGCAGGCAGAGAGGGAGAGACTGGGCCTGGCATGAGCTTTAAAGACCTCAAAGCCCACCCACACACCTATGGTCACTTGATCTTTGACAAAGGAGCTAAAACCATATAGTGGAAAAAAGACAGCATTTTCAATAGATGGTGCTGGCACAACTGGCGGTTAGCATGTAGAAGAATGCAAATCGATCCATTCCTATCTCCTTGTACAAAGCTCAAGTCCAAGTGGATCAGGGACCTCCACATCAAACCAGATACACTGAAAATAATAGAAAATAAAGTGAGGAAGAACCTCGAGCAAATAGGCACAGGGGAAATTTTCCTGAAGAGAACACCAATAGCTTCTGCTCTAAGATCAAGAATGGACAAATGGGACCTCATAAAGTTGCAAAGCTTCCGTAAGGCAAAAGACACTGTCAATAGGACAAAACGCCAACCAACAAATTGGCAAAAGATCTTTACCAACTCTATATCTGATAGAGGGCTAATATCCAATGTATACAAGAACTCAAGAAGTTAGACTCCAGAGAACCAAATAACCCTATTAAAAAATGGGGTACAGAGCTAAACAAAGAATTCTCAACTGATGAACACCAAATGGCTGAGAAGCACCTAAAGAAATGTTCAACATTCTTAGTCATCAGGGAAATGCAAATCAAAACAACCCTGAGATTCCACCTCACACCAGTCAGATTGGCTAGGATAAAAAACTCAGGTGACAGCAGATGCTGGAGAGGTTGTGGAAAAAGAGGAACACTCCTTCATTGCTGGTGGGACTGCAAACTGGTACAACCACTCTGGAAATCAGTTTGGCGGTTCCTCTGGAAATTGGACATAGTTCTACCGGAGGACCCAGCTATACTACTCCTGGGCATATACCCAGAAGATGCTCCAACATGTAATAAGGACACATGCTCCACCATGTTCATAGCAGTCTTATTTATAATAGCCAGAAACTGGAAACAACCCAAATGTTCGTCAACAGAGGAATGGATACAGAAAGTGTGGTACATCTACACAATGGAGTACTACTCAGCTATTAAAAACAATGAATTTATGAAATTCTTAGGGAAATGGATGGATCTGGAGAGTATCATCCTGAGTGAGGTAACCCAATCACAAAAGAACACACATGGTATGCACTCTCTGATAAGTGGTTATTAGCCCAGAAGTTCAGAATACAGGAAGAACAACCCACAAACCACAAGAAACTTAAGAAGGAAGACCAAAAGATGGACATTTCATTCCTTCTTAAAAGGGGGAATCAAATACCCATGGAAGGAGTTGCAGAGATTAACTATGGAGCAGAGACTGAAGGAAGGACAAGCCAGCCTAAATATAGCTATCTCCTGAGAGGCTCTGACAGTACCTGACTAATACAGAAGTAGAGGCTCACAGCCATCCATTGGACTGAGTACAGGGTCCCCAATGAAGGAGTTAGAGAAAAGACCCAAGGAGCCGAAGGGTTTGCAGCCCCTTAGGATGAACAATATGAACTAACTAGTACCCTCAGAGCTCTCAGGGACTCAACCACCAACTGATTGCTCTGGCAGCATGTGTGTAGTAGAGGATTGCAAAGTCTCTCATCAATGGGAGGAGAGGCCCTTGGCCCTGTGAAGGATCTGTGCCCCAGTGTAGGAGAATGCCAGGGCCAATAAGTGGGAGAGGGTAGGGTAGCAAGCAGGGGGAGGGAGAAGGTAACAGGGGTTTGTTCTTGTTGTTTTTTGGGTTTTTTTTTTCTTTTTTTTCTTTTTGGAAGGGAAACTGGGAAAGGAGAAATCATATGACATGTAAATAAAGACAATATCTAATAAAAAATAAAATAAAAGCCCACCCCCTGTGGCATACCTCCTAACTCTTCCCAGTAGTTCATCAGCTGGGAACCAAGCATGCGGCCATTCCCATTCACAGCACCACATGGGATGTTACAGATGGCCCATTTTGAGCTGAACAAGCAAAAGTCACTTACTCCCAGCACAAAAACTCACTATGAGTCTCAACATAATTGGCTTTAATTAATTTATTATTAAATTACAGTGAGAGGCTAGGGACTCAGCATCTAAGAGTACATGCCACTTTTGCAGAGAACCTGAGTTCCACTTGCAGGACCCAGGTTTGGGGGCTCACAATTGCCAGTAACTCTAGTTCTAAGGGGATTCCATGTCTCTGGCCTACACTGGCATCTGCACTCATCTACCCATTACCCCACCAATACACACATATACATATATATGGACATGCACAAACACATGCACATGCACACACATACATATACAAATGTATATATGTATTATGTATGTACACCCATATACATATAATTTGAAATAATAAAAATAAAGCTTTTAAAAATCTGTCAGTGAGTACTTTTGTACATATATTTGTATGTTTCCATGAGTAGACTTTTAGCATTATAATGCTACCTCAGCTGCTCACACTTAAAATTTGGATAGATCCCACCAAATTGCTGACCTAAACCAAGCATTCCAACAATATAAGGGGGATCATCCTCTTGTACCCTGCCAGCTCTTGATCATAGCCATGATTTTAATATTTTCCATTCTAATAATCAAAACAACTCACTCAAAATTTAATTGCTGTACTCACGACACTTATGTCTTATGTTCATTTGTCATTTATGTCTGTCTATTTTTCTTTATGTGTGTATGCATGTGTAAATGTGGTATGTGTGTAATTTAAGTATATATGTGTGTAGTGTAAGTGTGTATGCATTTAGTTTGTGTGTGTGTGTGTGTGTGTGTGTGTGTGTGTACAATTGATCATGCCCATGTGTATTTGAAGGCCAGAGAAGGACCTTTGGTGTCCTGCTTTATCACTTGTAACCTGGAGCTAGGCTGGAAGCCAAGAAGCACCACAGATCTTCCTGCTTGCCTGGACAACACCAGGGTTTATAGGCACATGCACAGCTTTGACTGTTTACATGGGATCTCGGATACAAACTCAGCTCCTCACGCATGTTCATCAAGTGTTTTTACCCCTGAGCCATCTGTCCAGCACTTTATTTCTTTTTTCTTTTCTTTAATTAATAATTAATTAATTAATTAATTGAGACAGGACACCATTATATAGCTCTGGCTGGCCTAGAACTATCTTTGTAGAGCAAGCTTGCCTTGAACTTGCAGCTTATCCCTGCCTCTGCCTTTCTAGTGCTGGGATCTGGGGCATGTGCCACAGTTCCATTTACATTTCATCCACATGCTAGTCTGTGTCCCTCCACTTACTCAGGGTCTGAATTCCCCTGTTGTTTTCCTAAGAGTATTGCATGGTACTTAATAAATCTATTCTCAATCTGAGGGACTTTGATGCTGATGGGATTTTTTCCCATCATAATTTTGTAATTATTAATGTTAATTGTGTGTTGTCGCTTGGTTTCTTTCTTGTATTTTGGGCTTTTGTATCAATTTAAATAGTTTTGCCATTAAGCCTCATGAATTTTCTAGATATGGAAATATCACATACAAATGGTGACTCTTTGACTCTTTCCAACATTATTCCTTTTTTATTTGTGTTTTACGAAGCCCAACAAAATGTTAATGGGAGGCAGAGACACTAAGCTTGTTGTGTCTGTAGAGATGATCCTGGACTTCAGTACTCGTGTCTAGTCCACAATGTTTACTGTGTGGGTGGAGTCCCCGCGTTCCTGGTTTAGACATGGTTATATTGTTGTTGTTATAAGTATTATTATAAAGGAATGGTGAGTTTTTCCAATGTTCTTTCTCAGTTACTCCTTTCTTAACCTGTTGTATTAATAGATAAGCTGACATAGCTGTAGATCTGTTACAATATCCACACCTGAAGTCACACTGATGGTAGGCAGAACTCCATAGCGCCTCTCTCATCTAAGTACAGTGCCCCTCGGTGCCCTTAATCTGCCTTTTCTCCTTCTTCCCTCCTCCTTACTCTTCTCAGCCTCTGGTATCCACCATTTTCTCTGAAGAACTCTAAAATCAGTGTTTTTAGATTCCACAGACAATGTGAAATGGCATCTGTCCACTTGTCCCTGGCTCACTTTATTTAACATAATGACCTCCAGCTTCATCCATTCAGCTGAAGATGACAGAATCCCATCCTTTTCTGGCCAGATAGAATTAGCCACTGTGTATATGAGGTACATCTTCTTTGTCTGTGTCTGAGAACAGTAAAAATGGGAGTGCAGAGGTTCCAAAAGCCTAAGAATGCACGTCTGGGTTTATAGCAGCAGCAACTACAGTTCTCCATTCCTATTTTTCTTTTCTTTTTAAATTAATATTAAGTAAAATAAGCCAGAATCAGAAAGTGAAGTATGACATTTCTCAAAGACATACAATCCAAGGGGAGGAAAAACGAGGGGTCCCAGGAGGACGAAGAATAAGTATGAGAAATAAAGAAGGTAAATCTCATCAAACCACTTTAAATTTGTACGTGGAAGGCTTGTGATGAAACCCATCGATTTTACAATTGGTATTCACAAAAAAGAAAAGTGATGTCTGCAATATTTTAAGTGTCAAAGAGGAGCAAAGCTTCCTCGGAAGGGCTGAAAGGAGCATGATCCTAGAAGCATGGCCTCACCTTTGCCCCGCCCTCCCCCCTCAAGGCCCTCCCCCCTCCCTAGCCTTGCATTGGTGTTATTTCCACAGCACTAATCCTATGGTTCGCATGGAAATAATTAGCATTTGCATATTGTAGGATTTCCTTTATTCCTGAAAGTTGTACTATCCTAGAAAAGGCTTGTCCTTGTTTGTAAACAGTTAAAGATGAAAGTATCAAGCTCGTTTTATAACCTTCCTAGAGAATAGTGGGAAGGACATTTGTTGAAACATGCAGAAAACAGATAAGGAATTGATTCTGAACAGGAAAGGTGGGGAGGGAGAGGGAGAGAGAGGGGGAGATCATGCTATAGTGTAATAAACAGAATGTGAAAAATGGCACCAGGGACCCATATTAACAGTGTCATTTACTGTCCAGACACCACTGTCATCGGCTAATTGTACCTTTAGCTGAGTACATATACTCTGGGCCAAACACCTGTAATTATTCACAATTTGAATTATCTGCTTTTATGATGCAGTGGAAATAATTAACGTGGGAGCCCAGGGACTTTACTGTGTGACTTCTCAGCACAGCTTGGCATCTTTAGTTTTCTCCCAGGACAAGGAGAGGCCAGCCACCTACAAGTCTCCCACTTCTCAAATGCCAGTCTATCTTCAGAGGAGAAGAGC
>JADRCD010208005.1:14887-30159 GCA_019843815.1 Montemys delectorum | reverse complement strand
GTGTGTGTGTGTGTGTGTGTGTGTGTGTGTGTGTGTGTGTGTTGGAAACAGAAACCTAACTGAAGATAATTTCCCTGAAATTATAACTGTTGAGGAATTGTTCTACCTTCTGGCCCTTTGTGACATTCCTCTAACAATGTCAGGAATTTCTCTGGCATCCGTTTCTATGGAGCTCAAAGTCATTAACAGATGTGATCTGATTATCTCCCTAAATCTCTGGATATAACCAGCATCAGGGTTTATCAACCCACTAGACTTTGAGAATCATCAGGATTTAGGTGAAAGTTTCTCTCCAAATTATATTGGTATTTGAGATTTGTCTGTTAGTCAAGTTTCCTGGTATCTTTGCCTTTATAGGGTGAGATGAACATGGTGCTCATGTTGGTCTTTCAAAGATATCTTCTCTCTCAAAGGATTGTAGCTCTCCTGAGATCCTGTAAAGAGGTGGAACAAGAACTATGTCTCAGAGTCTACACTCTGCTTCTTTATAGAATAAGATGAAGTCTGGCACTTAAGTGTGAATGTTCTAGAATTCATTAAATTAAAAGTAATTGAAATGTAGAATGTTTGTGACTGAGGCTTATATCTGGGCAAGCAGGTAATTCTTTTCTTCACAACTGGGACTTAACTGGCACTTTTAGGGTAAACTAGTGTAATCTACTCTGTTCATCTCAGAGGAGGCAATGGAGTATTATCCACAGAATCCAGTGCTTGTCAGAATTTATTCACTAAGCAAATGTTTAGTACAGGCCTTCTGTTGCTACTATGAAAGAACCAAACGTGTGACAGCTCAGTGTCTTGGCCTCAGGAATTTCACAGGTCGTTTAAGGGAAGCTGACTGAGTCGGATCAATATGATCATCCTCATGGCTATATCTGTCTGGATTCTCACTTTGTAATGGTGTGGATATTCAGAACTTCTTTGTTTGAGAGGAAACGTGATATTTCAGTTAATCTTGTTTATGTCACAGAAATTCAGCCATGTTTACAAAGTGTTTTTTTGTCTTTAGCTGGTTATATGGATGGAGATTTTCCGTCATGGTTTTCTTTTTCTTTTTTTGGGTTTTTTTTTTCAGGTTTTTTTTTTTTTTTAATTACAAGAACAGAAATTAAACAAGAATATCCAACATCTCTAAGCCTATCATAGATCATATTTTACACCTTATTTCATTCCCTGTAGAAGTCTGTAGGGTCACATTGAAAACATATGAATATATGGGTAAAACACATAGAGTAAAAGAAAAAGTCATGGTTTTCTTAATACCACATACCAATAATGCTAGTTTAAAAATAATATTTTATATAAAACAAAAGATTTTTAAAACAAAATTGTCTCCAGTTAATATATGAAACATATTTACTTTGTACTGTGCTTTCAAGTTTACAAATGACCTTTATGCAACTGTCCTGTGGGAGATTCGGCATTACAATAGCTGCCCGTCTGTGGTTCATAAGAAAACTCAATCATGTAGCACTGTGTGTGACATTTAGAAGTTACCCAACAAAGGTTTGAAATGAATTGATGGCTTATCATATTTATTATTATTTTCCAGGTTTCCTTAATCCAAACAAAATAGAAGGATTTAATGAAAGAAACAGTTATGGTAGAACCTTTCTTCCTTATGTTTCTGAAGTTTGAACCCAGGTCCCTGAGCTTGCCAGACATGTATTGTATTCTTGAGCTGCATCCCTAACACTATAATAGAACTTTTTTTTTTTTTTTTTTTTTTTTTTTTTTTTTTTTGTGGCTGAAGGTGAAGAGTTAATTTGGGCTATACTATTTTATGCTCCTGGCGGATTGCATGCATGCATCCTCCCAGGTGGTATCTGGATTCTCAAATGGAAGACAAACACATGCCAGTTAATTTTAAAATGCCTTGGCTACCTCAAAAGTTGGGCACTCCTAAACCTTCTCCTCTTACCCTAAGCCCAATTGAGGAAGTGGCCAGTGGCCACCCACCCAAGTTCTCACATGGCTGATTGGCTTTCTCTCCTGTAGCTCCTTCTCCTCTGAGTCATGATGATTCTCTGACTCTCCTCCTCCCTCCCTCATCCTAGTCCGTGCAAATCTAAGGGTCCTTCTCCATTTCCTTTTTCTCAGCCATTGACCACTAGCATCTTTATTGCTCGATCAAAACCCAATTGGGGACAAGGACCCTCAGTGTTTGGACATGCAATGAAATCAAAGCATGATAACTAATTCTGCAGCATGAAAGAACAGCATGATCTTGGGTTCCGTATTCTACTCTCATATATACTCACCTTTTGGGGGGCAGATGTGAGAAGCATTCATTCATTATATAGGATCACAGATCTAGAAAAATCTCGAGAGGATTGTAAGGCAGGAGTGCTTCTGGTCTGTATATGAACAAACTAGAGAGAGTGAGGTGAATCACAGGTGCTTAGAGCATTTGTATGACAGAGCCAGGACAGGCACTCAGTCTGTTGGATCAAGATCAGTTTTTCCCAACAGAGTCAGAGCAAGGTTCAGGTGGCTAAGGGGTAGGTCAGTTGGGTTGCTCTGGGGAAAGCCATTTCTTCAGGAAGCTGAATATTATGGGAAATGATCAGGACAGAAGAAAGCTCTCCCCTGAATAGCTACCAAAGGTATCTGGAACAAAAAATTTGAGAAGTCATATGCTTAAAATGTGAAGTTTCAGGGAGTATGTTCAAGAAACTAGAGTTCAATAGTTCTAAAGCCACTTATAAAAGAGTCACCCCTAGGGTCTTTCAGAGGTTTATTTGGGTCTGTAGACTTGAAGATAGATTTATGGATTAAAGAATTGAGGCTGATTTCCAAGGACAGAAGACCAATTATTCTCTTTCTTTTATAAGCAGGGCTACATTAGATTGTGATGGCAATCATATAGGTAAACAGGGATTGCAAGAATATTTCCAATATGGCCCTTTCTGGAAGGAGGAAAAAGCTTACCACTCTGATACCAACTTTTAACACATTGGAAGAAAATTTGGAAATACTTAAAAAACATTAAAATTACTATAATCAGTATTATTGTATTTCCCACTGCTATTTTTTGTCTTGCTGCTTGTTTTCTTTCTTTTTATAAGTTATTTTACTTATTTAAATTCCAGGCATTGTCTCCCCACCCCCTGTCCCCTTGACTCACAGTTCCTTATCCCATTTCTCCTCCCCCTTGCCTCTGAGAGGGTGCTCCCCCAGATCCTGAGGCCTCCCCTTTCCCTGAGGCTTCAAGTTTTGAGGATTAAGCCCATCTTCTCCCACTATGGCCAGACCAGGCAGTCCTCTGCTATATATGTGCCAGGGACCTCGGACCTGCTCATGTATGCTCCTGGTTGGTGGCTCAGTCTCTGGAAGCTCCCTGGAGTCTGGGTAAGTTGAGTCTGCTGGTCTTCCTATGGGGTCCCTCTTCCTTTCAGCTTCCCTTTCCGCTTTCAATCCTTCCCCTAATTCAACCTTAAGGGTCTGACTTCAGTCCAATGGTTGGGTGTAAATATCTGCCTCTGTCTCCGTCAGCTGCTGGGAGGGCCTCTCAGAGGATGCCCATGAAAGACTCTTGTCTGCAAGCCTATCATAGCATCAGTAATAGTGTCAGGCCTTGGTGTGCTCCCATGAGATGGATCCCAAGTTGGTTCGGTCATTGGACCACCTTTCCCTCGACTCTTCTCCATTTTTGTCCCTGCAGTTCTCTTAGATAGGAACAATTCTGGGTCAGAAATTTTGGCTGTGGGTTAGTAACCCTGTCCCTCTAATTGAGTCCCTGTCTATCTGCTGGAGGTGGACCCTTTGAGTTCCCTCTCCCCACTGTTGGGCATTTTGGCTAAGGCCACCCCCATCAAGTCCTGAGAGTCTCTCACCTCCCAGGTCTCTCGTAGTTTCTAGAGGGTCTTCCCACCCCCCACTCTCTGAGGCTGCACATTTCCATTTATTCTTTTGGCCTTCTGGGCTTCCCATGCCTGCCCCATATCTGATCCTGTTCCTCTTTTCCCTTCCCACTGTTATTATAGTAAGTAATGTTTTCAAGCACTCTTGACGATACTACACTAAGAAATAAGTTTTCTATTCCCATCACATGTGTCATATGATCAAAGGAAATGTATGAAATTATTATCAGCATTATTCATTTTTATTATTTTCCATTTTAAAAAGTGATACTCATGGTCAACTCAAATAATTTCATGACTCTAATTTGTGAAGAAATGGAGGCCATTGGAGGATAGTGTAAGGGTAAATTGTGGAATAATACAGTACAAAGCAAGATGAAGTAAGTTTAAACAAGCTTGTTTCCTTAAATTCTTGACATTTCTTTGTAGTGGAAATATTTAGAAACCTTTTTTGGCTTTATTTTTAATCCCCCCTCCACCCCTCCTTTTCAGCTTTTCAAAGATGTATATGTCATCGTTAACTTTGGTTACTCTCCTTGGCAATAGTATACTGGCCTTTCTTCATTCAACTGTAACTTAGTACTCTTTGACTAACCTTTTGCATCCCTGTCTTCACACCATTCTTTGCAGCCCCCTGGAACATTCAATCCTAGTACCAGAACTTTTAGATTCCCCACAGAAGTGAAGTTATATGATACTTGTACTTCTCCCTCTCAGCTTTATATGAGTTTGGGGAATCAAATGGAGATGGTCACAATTGTTGTGGTAGATGACTACCTGCTGAGATATCTAAGAGGCTCCCAAGACTTGGGCATATTTTAAATAATATAATTTAAAAAAGTGTATCTTTGGAGGCCAGAAGAAGGTGTTGAATTCTCTTGGGCTGGAGTTACAGATTGTTGTGAGCCGTCATGTGAGGGCTGGGAACTGAACCCAGGTTCTCTGGAAGAGCAACAGATGTTCTTAGCTGTTGAGGCATCTTTTAACTCTATTTTAAATATTTAAAAATCTGTGTTCTAAGTGCACTATATTAAAAATACTTCATTCTATTAAAAAATTTGTCTTGTCTACACATGTCTATGTGCCTCTGGTGTGCACCTGGTGCCTGCAGAAGCAGAAGATGGTGTCAGATACTATGCTTGTGGAGTTAGAGACTGGAAGGATGTGGGAGAAGCCACTGAATGAAAAGGACAGTAGTGCCAGGAAAAACAGGCACTGATTTCTAGAGAGAAGTTCACTGTGAATTGAAATGTCCAGTCTCATATTTCTGATTTGCACAAGTATCTTTTGAGCTCCACCATTGCTCCACTATGAACTCTGGGTTCTACCGAGTGACAAAGTAGAAGGGGATGGTCTGTTATTTTTGAATGTCCATGCCATTTGAACCAACTTTTCATTTTGTTTTCATTGCATTTGGGCTGTTTGCTTATGTAGTAGGAGTTCTACCTACAAAGCAAATGCTATGGCCTAAAGTAAAGTGCACTGTACAACCATGACTTCTCCCTTTGCCTTACCTTAGACTGGCCAACTTGTACATCATTTACTAAGGCACAAAGCTGCTCTAATGATATCTTGGCTGTCTTTTTTTTGGTTTGGATGTTTATTCTACCTTTGCAGCAGACCTCAGTCCTCTTGTTATCTTGGAAATCAGTAGAGAGAATGAAACATAGAGAAGCAATGAAAACACAGCAGTCCAGTTGCCGAAGTCTCATAGTGCTTACTGGTCTCGTTAAGTATTTGAGCCAGTAGTGTTCACAAGTAGTGTTATAACTTTGTGGGGCTCAGATTTGCTGAGGTTGCTGAAGGGTTTCAATTTTGTTTATTCATTCCCCCTTATTTACTAAGTAGACTTGTTCTGTACAAAAGAACATGAAGGATTACAAATCAGCAGTCACTCAGACAAGCTCATAAAGATGTCTTACCTCGATGATGGTCCCTGGTGTGGTTGTGGAACATCTCTTCTGGTTCTTTTATTAGTCACTACAATATTCAGACAATGGTCTCCTGTACAGAAGAGCTGAAAGCAGAAGGCTATGTGTACAATTATGTTCCCTCACTCTCAGGTCTTCACTTAAACAATGACAGAATTTGTGGTGGTGTGCGTTCAGTCTGAAAACCCTTTCTTTCTGTTTCAGGGTCATGGGTGTAGAGATTACATAGGATTACTGACTGAAGCTGAAGCTATTGTGGGAACTATTTTCAGTTTTCTTCTCAGTCTTTGTTGGTTGGGAAATGGAAGGATTTTTTTTTTTATCTTCATTTAATCTTTCAAGTAGATATTATAACTAAAAATTTCAAATGGGAAAGATGTTCATATTTATGTGTATTAAGCTGACATATTTTTATGTGTATTGAGTAGAAGAGGGGCAGTTGCTACTTCCTGATGACTTTAACTCTTTCTGGTATAAGAATAAAAGAGGAGGGTGCTGGAGAGGTGGGTCAGGGGCTGAGAGTGTGAATTGCTCTTACAAACGACCAAAGGCCAGTTCTCAGCACCCATTTTGGGTAATTTACAAATACTTGTGACTCTAGCTCCAAGATATCTGATATGCTGATAGGCACCTGAACATACATGCACTTATGTCCAGCATGTAATTGAAGCAAAATAAAACTTAAATGAATAAAGAAAGCCAGTGACAATAAAGTATTACTTAAAAGCAACAAAACTGAAGGCTACAACATTGGCATCTGTTACTAGAATACTATAATCAGAATATTACATTTAAAATATACATCTTAAATATCAATTTGTTATATGAATCTCTTATGAAGCAGGCATCCCAACTAATTTGTATTCATGTAAGTAAGTCTTCATACTCATATGCAGTGTTTTTGAAAACCTGTATTTAGTAGAGCAGCCTCCAATAGGGTTTTTAGTTAGTTCAATAAATATTTATTGTGAAGCATTGTGTCACGAGGACAAAGATGACTAAAAAGAGTTCAAAGTAGTGATTAAAGAAACAAAAGGATAAAGTAAGAACATTCTGTATGTTCAAGTGATTGTGAAAAGGAAAATCTGGACAATATGCTTGGGTGTGTTGTAGGGCTGTCTTTAGGGCTGTCCCAGGCATTTGTTCAAGGGTGGGGTGCGTGTACCTTTCTGGGAGAGCACATTTATTTAGCCTTGATTCCAAAACTGCTTTCTTTCAACGAATCTAATTTTGACTGAGGACTTTGCCTTGCTTGGTGGTGTTTGTAGCCTATTGGGGTTTGGTGGTTTAATGTAGAAACTTGTTTCACTGTCTGAATTCTGCCTTTGATTTCGTAATCTTTGAGCTGTTTGATCATCATTCGCGTCCCTTTTATCTTTTGTTTTGAAATCCAGAATAAGATACAGGGTAAAGTGCTGAGAGACTCAAGGAAGGAGGACAGAGTAATATAAAATAAAATCATCATACGATGTGTTGGCACACTCAAGGGATGATGTCTGGTCCTCCAGGCAGTCCTGACCATGTCCTGTCATCTTCAGAATGGCCCTCCTCGCTCTCGCAGAAGTATGTATTTTTCATCGATGGTACTGGAGGTTGAAATTAGGGCTCTATGTAGATAACAGAAATACCACACAACTGAGAGATTTTGTCAGCTTTTTTTTTTTTTTTTAAAGGAATGAGTCAGATAGACTTTTCCAAATCTCTAATTCCTCTTTCAGGTACCCCAAGAAATCTACCAGAGAACTGTGAGCTAGTCTTAAAGATAGCTAGGGAAAATATAATTTAAATTATTTTACTTATACTCCAGTCATTTCCCCCTTCAGCCCCTCCTCCCTCAGTTCCTCATCCCATTTCTCCTCCTTTTTGCCTAGGAGATGGTGCTCTCTCCTGCACCAGACCTCCCCCTCCCCTGGGGCTTCAAGTCTCTCAAGAATTAAATGCATCTTCTCCCACTCTGGGCAGACTAGGTAGATCTCTGTTACATACATGCCAGGGTTCCTTGGACCAGCTGGTGTATGCTCCTGGTTGGTGGCTTTGTCTCTGGGAGCTCCCTGGGATCTGGGTTAGTTGAGACTGCTGGTCTTCCTATGAGGTCTCTCTCCCTTTCAGCTTCTTCAGTCCTTCCCTAATTCAACCATAAGGTTTCCTGACTTCAGTCCAATGATTGGGTGTAAGTATCTGCATCTGTCTCAGTAAACTGCTGGTAGGGCCTCTCAGAGGACAGCTATGCCAGACTCCTGTCTCTAAGTACCTCACAGCGTAACTAATAGAGTCAGGCCTTGGTGCTCCCCAACACACCATGAAATGAATCGTAAGTTAGACTTCCTTTCCTTCAGTCTCTTCTCCATTTTAGTCCCCGAAGATCTTTTAGACAGGAACAATTCTGAGTCAGGAATTTTGACTATAGGTTAGTAATCCTATCACTCCACTTGAGGCCCTGTCTATCTACTGGAAGTGAATTGTTGGAGTTGCCTTTCCTCAATGTTGGGCATTTTGGCTGAGGTCATCCCTATTGAGTCCTGAGAGTATCTTACCTCCTAGGTCTCTGTTACTCTCTAGAGGACCCCTCCACCTACTATTCTCCAAGGCTGCTTATTTCCAAGTATTCAGGAAGCTCTCAGGACTTCTCCTCTGTCCTCTCTCCCTCCCAAAATCTGATCCTGTTCTCCTTTTCTGCTCCCCCTCTCGTCGTCCACCTAGGTCCCTCCCTCCTTCCACCTCCTTTGATTATTTCCTTTCCCCTTCTAAGTGGGGTGAAGTCTCTTCACTTGGGCATTTCTGCTTATGGATAATTTCTGCTTTGCCCTTTTGTTTGTTTGTTTCAGAATAATCTAGAGACTAACATGGGGACGTTTCTGAACATCATCTATACATATCCAAATCAGATGCAAAGCTCTTGGATGCCCAGAACAAACCATGATGTTTGTGGTACCTTCACACATAGATCCAAGACAGGAAGATACTTAAAAATCACAAGCACACCTCAACTACTAAATGCGTAAGCATTTTAGAGAGCATAGTGTGGAGCTTGCACAGAAAATTGTAACAGTGCACTTAAGGCTGGAAGAAATAACATCACTAATGCAAAATGGGGGTAAAACAGGAAGTGTGTCTTAAGGTGTATGGCTTTTGTGCTTGAAAGGACAATGTAGATATGTTTGAGATGACGAAGTAGGAAAATCCAGCTGTGTTTTCAGTTGGCAATATATGGCAGCCTGTTAGGTGAATTGGCTTTGGTTATATACTCAAACACAATGCTCAGAAGACCAGTTTCTGGTTTCCCAAGCAGTTAATGTGCTTATCTTGTTTATTTATGTTGGTCTTTCTGAATGATGATAGAATGGCTCCCTATTTCCTCCTTGGGCAGCTAAATATTTTATTTTTTTTATTGATGTTTTCTTTATTTACGTGTCACACAATATCTCCTTTCCCAGGTTCCCCTCCAAAAAACTAAAAAGAAAAAGAAAAAAATAAAAAACAAAAACAAAAACAAAAACAAACTCCTGTTCCCTCTCCCCTCCCCCTACTCACCACCCCACACTCTCCTGCTTACTGGCCCTGGTGAAGGTTCTGTGCCCCAGTGTAGGGGAATGCCAGGGCCAGTAGATACTTTTTTAAATTGAAGGTTTCTACTAGTACCTGAGTAGAGGATATGATGTAAGATGCAATATATATTTGTTTTTTTATTAATATATATTATAAAGTAATAGGTTTCATGACATTTTCACACATTTGCATCATGCACTTTGATCATATCTACTCCCCAGTTATATATTGTTCCTTTCCCTTTTTCAAATTCCAAACTAAAAATGACATTGTTTTTTTTTTTTTTTTTTTTGGTTTTTCGAGACAGGGTTTTTCTGTGTAGCCCTGGCTGTCCTGGGCTCGATTTGTAGACCAGGCTGGCCTCTGCCTCCCAAGTGCTGGGATTAAAGGCCTGCGCCACCACCGCCTGGCTAACATTGTTTTATCTGTGTGTGTATGAGCACACACAGGAGAGAGAGCCACATGGTGTCTGTGAGGAGGTCGGAGGACAACTTTTGGAAGCTGGTTTTTTCCTCCCACCATGTGGGTCCTGGACACTGAAGTCAGTTCAGCAGCCTTGGTGGCAGGCGCCTTCCCTCCCTGAGCCATCCTGCCAGCCCCTTTGTTCCTTCTCTTGCTGGTCCTTGTCTTCTTTCCAGTTATCCCATTTTGCTTTCATGCTCTATTCTTTTAAAATCTAGATTCCACACATGAGAGAACACACCGTTACTTGTCTTGTTTTACTTCTCAGATTTACTGTTTGGTGTCTAGTTCTTTTGTGATGCTTAGTAGGATGTTACCTAGAACATCCTTTTCACATCGATCGCCATATTGACTCTCCAAACTTGAGAGGCCGTCTGCACCCTCTGTGCTGTTCTATTAGCTGACGTTATCAGCTATTCTGCACGATGCATAGTATCATGTAAAGGTATTTCTTTTTGGACAAACTCCATACAATTAAAGCCCAAGGTTTCCCTCAGAGAAATAATAAAGAGTAAGAAATTCCTACTATTTTAGAAGATAGTTAATCGTTTTTCCTGTTTCAAAATCAAGTACAATGGAGCATATTTTCTTTGCTACTTCATTTCTAAGGAAATCTTACATGAGAAGAGTCAAATTATTTAGCAGAAACACCAGATGTTGGTCCACCTGCCTGATTACTGTTAAGAGCTTTAATCTTGTAGTTAGGTAAATATCTTAATTAGATCACATGCCATTTCTGATCGCATGCCAGTAGAGTGCATCCAAAGCTGGAATTTTGCTCAGAAATTTGAGCCCGTGTTGGTTGCTATGGTGCTTGTTCATACACAGTTAAGCATCTACCAGTACAACCTACAACATCAAATATTCGCAAACCCAGATTCCAAGCTTTGCTAGTGATCTTGGACTTCAGCTACCTGTTTCGGACAATTATGTCTTGTGAAGCTGGTGTGAGTATGAGGGGACACACTCACTGTGTGAAGCTCCTGGCAGGAGGTGTTTGCTTACTCTTGCCCTTCTGTTATAATGTTGCAATAGCCCTTTTGTTTGTCATCATCTTTTTAAAAAAGATTTATTTATTTATTTTATGCATGAGTTTACCACCATTGCTCTCTTCAGACACACCAGAAGAGGGCATCAGACCCCATTACAGATGGTTGTTAGCCACCATGTGGTTGCTGGGAATTGAACTCAGGACCTCTGGAAGAACAGTCAGTGCTTTTAACTACTGAACCATCTCTCCAGCCCCCACTTGTCATCACCTTATCTATTGGCTGAAGTGCCCAAGTAGCTTTAAAATTTTATATTTTTTCATTTTATATTATATTATAAATTTTATATTTATATTTCATTCATTCATGAAATATTTACTATTACTCAGACATGAAAAAAAACATGATCCTTACTTCTAAATTCAGTCTGATTATCCAACTTATGACATTTGAAATGCCACTTAACTAAGTCTAAAATAATCATCTTTCTCATTTTGAGTGTGACTTCTCCTCTTATTTAGTCTTGCGGTTTGTTAACACATGGGCAGAACACCAAAACTACTTCGAAAAATTCTATTCAAAATACCGATCCCTGAGCCCCAGGGCCATTAGTTGAGTCAGATTTTTAGGGTTTGTGTGTAATTAAAAAGCTTGCAGGAGCCATAAGGTTGGGACTCATTGGGCTAAAATGATCCCTAACTCAGCTTTGCTTACTTTATTCTACTTCACATCCATTAGCATGCCATTCCTGCCTGGTCAGCCTCTGTTAGCCTCCACGTGCAGCTTCTGCTCTGCCTTTCCAGGCGTTCATGTACCTTCTTTTCCCTGTTCGGTACATTAAATACTTTATTTCTCTATTATTTTATCTTTGGGCTCACTGGACAAGTGTGATTGAAAAAAAAAAAAGCCCTCTATGCCTTCTGTATATTTTTCTTTTCTAGTTAGTGTCTAAGTCTCCTATGGGAGAGATTGGATGCTCTGGTTTTGTTGTTGCTCACCAGTCCCAGTAAGCCTCACATCCCTTCTAACCACAACAGGCATGAATGGTCATGGCCAGCAGACTCACTTCTGCAAATCTGACCCCTTCCTCTAACCTATTTTGGTTTTGCCATCTGTGGGATACCAGCATGAGTTATTGAATTTTAAAGTCTGAATTTCTAACTGCAAATTTCATTCTTTTAATCAGTTGAAATTCTTTGGCATTTAAGCTTATCTTCTCACTAGTCTAAATGAAGCAAGTAAAAAAAAAAAAAAAACAATCTCTGGATGTTTTTCAGGGGCCTGCGGCATAAAGCCACAGCATGATATAGCATGTGCTTCCTTTGGAAGGCAGACTGTATCACATTTATCTTTGTATCCCAGGCAGGCCAGAAAGAGAAGAGAGGAGGGGAAGGACCACGAGAAGAGGTGTGGAGAAACGATGTGGAGAGAACAGGAGGATTTGCCATGAGATTGAGATGAAAGAGTGGACATAAGGACATGTGGACGAGAGTGAGCCAAGACTAGACTCAGATTAAAAGTAAAGGACCATGTGGTTGGGAAATGGCTTTCTAGAGTTAGAATAGCTCAGATCCTACCAAGCTTAGGTTTGCATTTTAAATAAAGATACAAGGTCTCTGTGTCAGTTATTTGGGAGGTAGAAATGCCCAGCAGTTATTTGGGTACAAAGGGGACAGAAGAAAACCCAGAAGAATTACAGTCACAGACTACTGTGCACATGTATTCAAGATTTTACTCCATGCATATTGTTACATCAATTTGTGAACCTCTTTTCAGCAAGACCAACTGTCCCAATATGGCTGTTGAACTGTGGAAAACAAGTCACTGGGCTTGATCTCACTGCCAAGAGTGACTGGTTGAAGTGTCTAGCTCTCACTGTATCCTCAGAATCTGACCAAAGTTCACTGATAAGGGCTCTGTGATAGAGATGCTGGAGGTGGTATGTCAGCATGCATGACAAAATCTGTTCTAGTCTGAAGCAAACCTAAAGAGAATTGGAGCCCATGTAAAAGGCAGGACATGGTATAGTCCTATGCCATCTACAGATCTTAAAAATAGTTTAAGTGCTTTACTAGCAAGTGTAAGATATAAATAATAAGTTTCAGTATAATATTTTCATACACGTATAATGTTTTTTTGATCAAATTCAACCCCATCTTCCTTTCTGGTTCACTTTGCATCCCTTCTGATGCCTTCCCTCTTAACTAGTCCATTTAAAAAATAGAGTTTCTTTTGAAAGGTAGGAGCTGTAGGCCTTTTGGAGGACTCACTGACTCTGTCTGTTTCTGTCTCTTTGCCTTTCTCTGTCTCTCTGTCTCTGTCTGTCTGTCTGTTTGCCTGTTTCTCTCTCCTCATATTCTAATGGACTTTTGTGGACCCTTCTCCGACCAAAACAGAGATGAAGTGTTTTCATTCTAACAACTAGATCACTGCTATGTCACCAGAGACACATATTACTTAGGACCATGATTTTGTTGATTACAACACTACTTTGTATGAAATCAAGAAGGAAGACAAAATATTTAATCAGGGAAGGTTAGAGGTACTCTTTAAAAACATACTCATCTTTGACGTTGACAATCACATGCACATCTTTTGTGTAACCTTTCTCGTCATTTTAATAGTTCTTTATGCTTTAACACTTGGACCTTTAAATCCATTACAGTAATGATAGTGATACAGGTTACATGACTCTTTTCTCTACCCAGTCATGGCCTGGAAGAAGTCAGAGTTAAAATACTTTACTTACCCATATCCTTAGGACTTACCTGGGTCTCACATGCAAGTGACCGATCATAAATTACTTGGTGATGGGAGGATGGATATAGATCTGAGCAGAGAAGCATCTTAGATGGATAATCAATAGTTGTAGTTTAGCTTATTTAGGACAATCAGATGATACAGAAGTGTGATCCTTACTTTGTACATCAGGAAGCAAGGTGCAGACGGGTTGAATTCTTCAAGAGAAAGCCAAGGCTAGGCATAAAAGAGTTTTAATTCTTAGTTCTATAATTTTCTTTCTAACCTATTTAAATGGAATTCATGGTAGATGAAAAAGAGTTGTTTTTAGATTATATAGGGAAGATACCTGGCAAATAAGCCACCGCTGTATTATGGTGTATTATACTGCATGCTGATTCTTTCTGGTATGTTTTATTATAATGTAATGGAGAAACATATTTGTGCTCATCCTAAGACTTATGATTTTTATAGGGATTCTTGAAGAAGATTGATGAAATGAATCACTTCATAAAAAAGTACAAATAAAGGCAATGTTTGTCTGGTAATGTCATGTAATGCTCTTATTAATAGGCCATATTCCATACATGTATTTATATTCTGTGTCATATCTATATTTATATTCTACAATTTTTGGAAAGTGAAATGAGCAAATTAACTCCATGCTGTGCAAGTAAAACACTATTTGACAACCTTTACAGCAGCAAGTCATTTTTCTTAGTTTTTTTTTTTTTTTTCTAACAGTGTCTTCTTTGACTCTTTTTTTCTTCTTTGAGACAGTGGAGGGAAACTTAAAGGTTTGTTATGGTAGCTGGATTGATTAATCAACTGGCTATTTTAAAGAAGTTATTTTGAGTGAAAGCTTCCAGCAGGAGCAAGTTTGCCTGATAACAATCAATCAGTTCATACCTTTGACACATTTCTGCGTCAGAACTGAAAATGAAGATTTCATTAGTTCTTAGAAAGTAAAGATTAGTTTATTAAATTGTTTCCTTTTTTTCCCTTTAAAAACACACTGGGGAGGCCTATGGGTGAGTCTTAAGAGAAGCATCAAGAGGTCTCGGTTCAAAGGCATCAGGTAGGTACCAAGGAAGCAAAATTGACATCGCAACAAACAAACAGCAAAGACAACAACAATAAAAAAAACACAAGTAGATCTTTTATCTTCTGAGAATTGGGAAGTGACATATCTGAAGGCAGATGTAGGGATCAGACTGCCAGCACTAAGTAGACCCAGCCATCTATGGGCTATGGGCTTCAGTCTAGTCTGTCTCCTGTGATTTTTTTTAAAGAACTTTTTGTTTGTTTGTTTGTTTTTTGAGACAGGGTTTCTCTGTGTAGCCCTGGCTGTCCTGGAACTCATTCTGTAGACAAGGCTGGCCTCGAACTCAGAAACCCGCCTGCCTCTTGTCTCCTGTGGTTTTCATGCGATCGAAAAGGAGGCGAAAGATGAAAGATGGTGCCTAGTTTTGGGAATAAGGTGTGAATGTTCCTTTGGACAGAGTGTCTGTTATCTAATGCTAGCCTTTGTTGCAGCTTAAAATTTTAATTAGCACTCTTTTTATCAATTGCTTATTTTTTATTAGTGCACCAAGTATTTTGTTGAGTGTATTGTTGTGAATGTTACTACAAAAATTATGGGTATTATTTTCTAATCAGAGTGGAAACCCATAATTTATTCACATTCTTTCTCCCTCTTCTTCTTCTTCTTCTTCTTCTTCTTCTTCTTCTTCTTCTTCTTC
>JADRCD010208005.1:0-14877 GCA_019843815.1 Montemys delectorum | reverse complement strand
CTTCTTCTTCTTCTTCTTCTTCTTCTTCTTCTTCTTCTTCTTCTTCTCCTTCTCCTCCCCCTCCTTCTCTTCCTCTTCCTCCTCCTCCACCACTACCTCTTCCTCATCCTTCTCCTCCTTCTCTTCCTCTTCTTCTTTCTCCTCCTCACCCTTTTCATTTTGTCATTTAATACTTTATTTTTTATGTGTATGAATATTTTGTCTGCATGTGTGCACGGGCATCCCATGCATGCTTGATGTTTGCAGAATGCAGAAGAGGACATTGGATTCTCTGGAACTGTAGTGCAGGCGTTTGTAAACCGCCACATGGGTGTTAGGTACCAAACTTAAGTCCTCTGTAAGAACAGCCAGTGGGTTTAATTACTGACACTCCACTGCATTTCCTTATTCCTTGTTTCATGTACTCATCATTGCCCTCATTTGGTTTCTGCTGCTGTGATAAAATGATCTGAACAAAAGCAACTTGCGGGGGAAAGGCTTTATTTGGCTTATACTTTCATATCATGGTTCACCATCGAAATGAGACTGGAACTCAAGACAGGAACTTGGAGGCGGGAACTGAAGCAAGAACTATGGTAAAATAGAGCTCATTGTCTTTTTCTTCATGGCTCATGGAGCTTGCTGTTTTTATATAACCTAGTACTGCCTGTTCACAGGGAGCAACACTTACAGTGGACTGGGACATTCTACAACAATCATTAATCAAGCAAATGCCTCACAGACTTGCTTGTAGGCTAATTTGATGGAGACATTTTTCTCAACTGAAGTTCCTTGTGCCCAGATAACCCTATCTTGTGTCAAGTTGACAAACAAAACCCCAGAACAAAACAAAACAAAAACAACCTAGGACAATCATTCTAGGCAGATATAAACCTTGGTATAACACAACTGTGTAAATGTAAACTCCCAAGTAACCCAGCCAAAATATATTAGTAACATCTTACGTATCAAGTATGACTTTAGGACATCATTGAATATAGCACTTTGAGCACTGTATGAGTCTAAATTGTATCTTTCTTTTTAATCTACCTGGGGAATCCTAGGGCTATAGGAGGACTTTAGCAAATGCCTCCTATGGAGATACTTATGATTGTACTGCCTTGTTACTTCTGTATTCAATTGCTGACTGGATACCCCAGCCGCTGCTGTACATTCTATTGCAAGTTAGAAGAGTGGATGAAGGCCATATTTAAACTTAAATTTGTATTAAAATAATAATGTTTCCCAATGGCTTGTTTCAAACACTCAATTTTATATTTACTTAGAAATATATAAGTAATATTTATAAATATATATATTTATATTTAAATGAATCTATTTATACTAATCTAAGTGATGGTACTCTCCCCTGGAGCCATAGATTATCTAACAAAACCTCCACTGACAGGCATAGAAAGTTTACTACCGGGCCCAAGGATCTTCCAAAAGAATGTAAGCTATTGTTGTTGCCCTTAGTTGCTTCTCAAAATGTAAAGGTAAATCTTATTGCTGAAGGCACCACATACTTCAAACACAAGTCTTGGAGAAATTGACCTGGAACTCACCTGCAAGTTTCGTCCCTGAGGACCAACTCTCATCTGAATGTGCCATGTAAGCTGCCAGTGAGAAAAGCAACCAATAGTCCAACTCAGCTGCAAAGCCCAGGAATCAGAACAGTAGCGAACACAGCAAGACGCACTCAGAGGTGCAATAGTGGCACTTTTATCTTGGTGGTAACCAACAGCTACATAATGAGACTTAAGAGTTACTTAATAGGAGGGAATTCATGCCTGGTATTGGAAACCTATCAAACTACACTCCAAAGCTACATCATAAGATATATATTTGCATTTCTATAATATTTCTATATTTCACCTCTGGATATTAAGCCAGAAATTTCTAATACTACAAAGACATAGATGATCTTGACAAGTATATCTCTGGGAGATTCTCCTACTGAAATAAGTTAAACATACACGTGTTTTTAGTTTGTCCCATTGCCATACAATGCTGGGTTTTCTAGACAGTTCTTCCTTGAAAAACCTAATGGAAATATGTGAAAAGCAACACAGTTGCAGGTTTTAAACAGCAAATATTCTTTCGTTGTATGATTCTTATGATACCAGTACACATTTTTTCTTTTACTTCAGTGTCACAAATTCCTCATAGGAAACGATGAAAGAACATTAGTGATGACTAAGTCTTGATTTTTATGTTTTTTTTTTTTTTTCCCAGAACATTGAAAACAGCCTTTGGGCTGAGGAGGCAAGTTAGTTATGCATGTTGTGCAAACACGAAACCTGAGTTTGATTATTGGAACCCATATAAGGAGAAAGTTGGCTCCCATATATGCTTACACTTGTAATCTCAGCACTGGGGAGGAGGAGATAGATACATTGCCAGTGCTCACTGGGTGTTCATCCTGGCATGCGTGGCAAGTTGCAAACTTATCAGAGATGCTGTCTCAGGCAAACAAGATGGATACCACTTGAGGAATGACTTCTGGTACACATAGCTGTACCATGTGAGAACACACACACACCACACACACACACACACACACACACACACACACACACACACACACACACACGAAAACAGTCTTGGTAGATTAATTCAGTTTTTTTTTTTTTTTTAAAGTCCACACTTTATCAGGAGATTCATGGGCTGAATTTGGCCTCTTTTTTGTTTACTATCAATGAGACTAATATCTGGAATGTTCTGTATGGTGACATTTCCCTGTGGTATTCCATTTAGTTTGGGTTGCACTTGAGAATCTTGGTGTTTTTATGAAAAAGGAACAAAACAAAACCCCCAAACCAACGACCAAATCAACAAAAACAAAACCAAAACTCCCACACAAACAAACAAACAACTCAGCCCATTTGGAGCTCATTAAATGCAGTGTTCAGAAAATAAAAATAGAAGCAGAGAAATGCTGTTATTTAACAATTAGGGCAACCTATATAGTAAAAGATGGTTACCTATAGTTCTTTTTAAAAGTTGGCACCACCATTCAAGTATATGGAGCACTTCTCTAGGTGGTAGACAGCTTCTGGGGGCAAACTCATGCATCTCTCTTAGCTTTGTCTTTATCTATGTGAAGTCAATTCTTGTCTAATAATTCACTAGGACTTTGTTTTTCCCTTACATAATAATTGGTGAAAGCCACATTCTAAAATAACAAGGTACATGGCCAAAAAAATATAAGTAAATGTGAGTGACAGGGCAAGGAGATGGGAAGACTTCCAGCCTTTGTTCTCACATTACCCCGTGTTCAGGAAACTGCTCCCCAGGGAATGAGAGCTGGGACTCACATGCTGTCATGAGAGGGACAGGCTTGCTTCACTATAAGCTACTCTTGTTTCCACAGGTTAGAAGATATTTACTATTACTTTGAAACACCAATTCGTTAGTGGTTGTGAAGCTCTTTGAGAAAGAAGTATATCAACTCTGTGTGATTCAAGGATTATTATCTTTCTGTTATTTATAAACACCTTGAGGTGCAATTAACTTTGTTTTTAAAAATATATTTTGTTTGAACTCCACAGGATGCTGTTATTATTTTGTAAGTTAGAGAGGCTTCTGAGAGAGATTAACTATGGAGCAGAGACTGAAGGAAGGACAAGCCAGCCTAAATATAGCTATCTCCTGAGAGGCTCTGACAACATCTGACTAATACAGATGTAGAGGCTCATAGCCATCCATTGAACTGAGTAAACGGTCCCCAATGAAGGAGTTAGAGAAAGGACTTATGGAGCTGAAGGGTTTGCAGCACCTTAGGACGAACAACAATATGAACTAACTAGTACCCTCAGACCTCCCAGGGACTCAACTACCAACCAAAGACTATACATGGGACTGATTGTTTTGGCAGCATGTGTATAGTAGAGGATTGCAAATTCGATCATCAATAGGAGGAGAGGACCTCGGCCCTGTGAAGGTTCTGTGCCCCAGTGTAGGGGAATGCCAGGGCCAATAAATGGAAGAGGGTGGGGTGTCAGGCATGGAGAGGGGGGAGGCAACAGGGGTTTGTTCTTGTTGTTTTTGTTTGTTTTTTGGAGGGGAAACTAGGAAAGGAGAAATTTACATGTAAATAAAGAAAATATCTAATAAAAAAAAAAAGAAAAAAAAAAGAGAGAGGCTTCTGAGAGCTATAATTAGATTAGAGTAACCAGAAAGCATGGGAAGGAACCATGGCGGAGCTCAGGGATAGGGCTTGAGAAAAGATACAGACCAGGATGGACCGGCTAGAGAACGGCTTGAGAATGGAAACAGATGGCTATGAGGAACTTCCCTCATAAGGGAGAAGATTTTATACCTATATCATGGCTCTCTGTTGACCTGAAGAATTCACAGCACAAGCTGGAGCTCTGATGTGTGCATGTGGCTTCAGCAGCCCTGGTTGGGCCCCTGACTGACTTTGTTTCTGATGAACCGTGAGGGCTTCAACAAATCACCTATTCATTGGATCTGTTTTCAAACCCATGAAAGTGGAAAAGTAGTAATTTTTAGGAATGATGTGGACATTAAAAATAGTGTGTGACAAATGCTACCCACTGAGTCCCTTTGGTTATGGGTACTCAACATGTTATAGGGACAATGGTGATCATCATGTGAGTGGTGTCATGAGAGCACGTGGGTGAAAATAAGATCAATCCCTGTGAGCATCATTTAACAAGGTTCCTTGAATCTAGCCTTGCATTATAATGATTGAATTTGGCATAGACATTGGCTCTAATATGCTAACTCACTAATTGTCTAAAGAACCACTGATTGTATTTAGAAGAGGTCCACAGTAGGCATACAACTCAATGGGAAGAATAGCTTTGATGGGACAAGTAGAGATGAAGGCAGGTAGAGAAGAGCTTTAGAATGTAAGGTCCTATTGTGTGAGGGATAACTTATGTTAGAAACACTGGTGCTTTGCCTTATTCAGGCTTTGCTTTGCTGTCTGATGTAAAGGTGAGTGAAGTGCCATAGGAGAAGGGTTTAGTGTCATTGTAACATACTCTGTTAGTAAATTGTTTGAACATGAGGACAACAGTCTTTTTTTTTTTTTTTTTTGCATAGGTAATGAGTCTTTTTCTCTCCATGACAAACCTCAGTTTTCTGACTTATACTATGACTATTCTTGCAAGAATGAAAAATATTTTTCTTTTTTTGAGACAGGGTAGCCTTGGAATTCACCCTTGTAGTTTAAAGTAGCCGTAAGCCTGTGTTAGCTTCCCAAGAACTAGAATTAGAGCTCTGTGTCACCATGCCTAACCTGACAAATATATGAATAGAAAATTTAAAGTCAGGCACATGTCTATAATCCCACTACTGGAGATGTTGAGGCAGGAGAATCAGAAGTACAAGGTTGGCCTCACCTACATTATGAGTTTGAGGCTAGCCCATCTCATATGAGACGCTCTATTAACCCCCATATCCCCCAGTGTTTTGTTTTGCTTTTTTCTTCCCAGATTTTAATCTCTATCTTGGAGTATGAAATGATTAAGATAAATTAAAAATATTATTATAATGATGATCCTTATTATTCATTACTTTTTTCTAACAAAGGAATAGAGCGGCTTTTAGGGATATGTTTCAGCTATCCATTGCAGTATAACAGACCCTCCATAGCTTAGTAGTCTATTACAGTAGCCTTCTGTGGACCGAGTTCATATGGCTGGTTCTTCTGGCCATCCTTGATGTTATTCTTACAGCTTCTGTTATTTGGAGATGTTCTTCAGCTGAAATAATCTTCTGTGGTTCCATTGAGACATTGCTCACTTCACCTAAGTTTTCTGGAACAGTTGGAAGTTGGGTGGACATCTTTGACCCTCTGCACAGAGGTTGCTGCAAAAGGGAAGAGAATGTTCCTATCTTAGGTAGTAGTGACTTTGAGCTCCAACAAAGGCAAAAGCAGAAATGATTTTAAGGCCAAGATGTCAGCCAACACAGGCCAAGTTCCACTTTCACTACTTTTTTTTGATTTAAGAAAAGTCACTCTGCCAGGCTGATTTCACACTAGAGGGTAAATGAACTCATCTCTATATGGGAGGAATGGCAAAGTGTTTGGGTTGTTGTTAGTTCAACACAGACCACAAAATCTATGTGGCATATACTAACAATCCCTAGGAATTACTATTAAACTTATGAATCGAAGGTCAGCTGGAAAATGTGACACGATACAATTCCTAAGGGCCCAATTTCAAAAGGACAAGATGCCAATCATGCCTAATCCAAGACTTAAAAAACTTAGGCCAGCATTGTTTATCAAATGTTAGTAGACTATGAAGAGAATATGAATGTTATGTAGTCCAAATAAATTTCTTTTAGTCCAAGCATTTGAACAACGTTATGATTGTTTGTATGGGTGCACCACATGGGCTGGATCATCTGTATGAAGAACTCACTTTGACTTCAGTTGAATAAAGGATCAGGGAAATGAAACACATTTTGAAGGAAGGGTGAAAGTTGTAGAGTTTTTAAGGTCTGAGAGTATTCAGTATATCCATACTAGTAAGGTTCTTGGGGTAGTGCATGGAAAGCTCAAGGTACTAAATGAGCTTAGAATTAAGGAAGAATTGAAGAGTCTATATAACATAGTTTATCAAGTTTTCATTTTTCCCAAAGTGGAAACTTTTCAATGGACTTACTACAATTGTTTTCTCATTGGTCAGAGTAAAGACTTCTTTGAAAGAGTGTTTCTTCTGAGCTAGAATAAGAAACAGCTTTCCTATGAACTGATTAGTTGTTATCATAGGAATGCCTGGCTTTCCCACTAAAGACGGTCTTTATATTCATGGTGTGTGTGTGTGTGTGTGTGTGTGTGTGTGTGTGTGTGTAGTATCTGGCTATAAAATATGAAGAAACAGACCAATTTATAGATGCCACAAATGGCTAAGGACATTGCCGGCCAAAGGTGTCCGTTTTGATGTATAGACCTTAAATATGTGTATATGTATACACATACACACACACACACACACACACACACACACACACACACATATATGAAATCAGCAGTTAAGAGCATTGGCTGCTCTTCCAGAGGTTTCTAGTTCAATTCCCAGCAACCACAATGTGGTTCACAATTATCCTATAATGGGAACTGATACCCTTTTCTCTCATACAAGCATACATGCAAGTAGAATACACACATACATAAATACATAAATCTTGATATTGATATGTGTATATGTATATATATTATATATAAGTCTAGCGTGTATGGCTACAATCTCCCTTTACTGTGCCTTTCTTTCCTTCCTCATCCTTTCCGTGCTAGGTGGGCATTTACTTGGTGAGAGGAAATCACAAGATTGTGTTGTTACCTGGTCTCCTTCGCCATTTTCAGAGCGCAAGTGCCAGGTGGCAGTCGGTACTCATATGTGCATTTATTATAATGCCACCTTGTGAAGCCCAGCCTGCAGTCCTTTGGCCCCAGGGCTTGCAGAAACACATTTTTTTTTTTTTAGTCATTCTTAGTTGCATTCTTAGTGCAAGCTTAGGTTTCACAACTTGGATTTTCTCATTTACTGAAAATAGTGGGACCGTTCTGAGGCGCCAACACACCTCACCATGTCCTCAGGGAAGCGCCAAAATGGGCAGAGGTCATCCTGAAACTGATTCGTTCACTCTAGTTGATGAGAGGAAGCTTGAAGAGAAGAGACTTTCCATCGTATGCCTGTCCCAGCTGCTGCTCTTTGGTCCCTTTGTCTCTGGTTCATTGTTGACCACCTCAGCATTCACAGCTGGCACTATTTCCAGCTGCAGTTTATAAATGGAAAGCAACCACACCATTTTTGTTAAATAAACCAAAATTTGTTTTTTTTTTGGTGGGGGGGGGGGAGCAGAGTCATTTTTTCTTTCTTCAACATACCAGAATTGTGTTCCCTTCATTTATTTGAAGAAAGTTTGTGCATCTAGCAAGACTGTAAAACACCTAATTCAATTTAACATGTCCTTCCTTGAGTACAGAATAGTTTAAAATGTTTCTTGACAATTTAAAGTGTCCTAAGTGTTTTAGGACACGATAACTTTTCAGTGTGTAGCTTGTTTCTTTCTGTGAAAGATTCATTGGCCTTAGGGCTAGGTTACAACTCTTGGCTCTGCTTTAGTTGGCCCACTAATTGAATTACTAAGATGGTAACTAGTCAATGAGTTGAAAAGACAGATACCTTGGTCTTACACATCCTATTATCAAAAGCTAGATTCCCACTTCAATACAATTCAAACAAAAACATCATTGCTGTCAATTTTGTGCAATTCATTTATGGGACTCTGGATAGATCTACCCCCAAAGCTAGCTTCTGGCCAACTGTGTGTTTCTGTTGGAGTAGAGTTTCTCTTCTGAGATGTCATTAGGGTACAGTGGAGGTAAATCAATACCTGTTATCTCACAATTGTGGTTTTTCATTTGTTCCACTGATCTGATGAAATGGCTTCTTAACTCATTTACAATTATCGGAAAGGACACCTCTGGCCAGCCATGTCCCCGGCCATTTGTGGTATCCGTAAATGTGTCTTGTTTTACCTCCCTCTACTTTTCCCAGTATGATTTCTTTTTTCTTTTTCTTTTTTTTCTTTTTTTGATTTTTTTTTTGAGACAGGGTTTCTCTGTATAGCCCTGGCTGTCCTGGAACTCACTTTGTAGACCAGGCTGGCCTCGAACTCAGACATCCACCTGCCTCTGCCTCCCAAGTGCTGGGATTAAAGGCGTGGGCCACCACCACCCGGCCCCAGTATGATTTCTTTTTTTTTTTTTTTAAGGTCCAGTAGCTATTTATTTATTTATTTATTTATTTTATATTAGATATTTTATTTACATGTAAATTTTTCCTTTCCCAGGTTCCCCTCCAAAAAAAAAACCAAACAAAAACAACAAGAACAAACCCCTTTTGCCTCCCCCCTCCCCATGCCTGCCACCCCATCCTCTCCCACTTATTGGCCCTGGCATTCCCCTACACTGGGGCACAAAACCTTCACAAGGCCGAGGTCCTTTCCTCCTATTGATGATTGAATTTTCAATCCTCTACTACACACATGCTGCCAGAACATTCAGTCCCACCCTGTATAGTCCTTGATTGGTGGTTGGGTCCCTGGGAGCTCTGAGGGTACTAGTTAGTAATTGTTGTTCGTCCTAAGGGGCTGCAAACCCTTCAGCTCCATAGAACCTTTCTCCAACTCCTTCATTGGGGACCGTGTACTCAGTTCAATGAATGGCTGTGAGCCTCTACATCTGTATTAGTCAGGTATTGTCAGAGCCTCTCAGGAGATAGCTATATGCTTGTCCTTCCTTCAGTCTCTGTTCCATAGTTAATCTCTGCCACTCCTTCTGACAGTATGATTTCTTGAAGGACACTTTTCTCAGACATGTTCTACTGTGGTGGACAGCAAAAACTGTGGGTGGCCTACAGGAAAAATATGCTCTTCGGGTTGGAGCCCGAGAGAAATGTGAGTGACTCTAAAATATTTTTGCTTGAGAGAGAAATCATCTCCATCAAGGTCTGTCCCATAGATTCCAGGGACCCGGTGCTAAGATGGTCCTTTTAGAAACCTGCTTTACTTACATGCAGCCAAGGAAGCTTGAGGGAGTGAGCCAGAATCGGCAAAATGCCCAAGAATGTTACCATGCTTTTGATTTGGCGAAACTGTGTAGAAAGAGACACTTCTCTCTTATCTGTGTTAGGTATTCGACCTGGAGTCATTGTTATTCTTCAGACAGCAGTGATAGTCTCACAGTTGGTAAGGACACAGGCAAGAGCTTATGTAGGACAAGAAGATCAAGCTGCCGAACAACTTCTCAGTGACTTAGGCAAAGAGTACAGTTTTGGCTGCAGATAATTCTGGGATTGAATAGAGGCTGTGCAGATAAGAGAGACAAACAGCTCCTGGCCTAGAGCAGCCTGTAAGCTTCTGCCTGGTGATTTGCAGAGGAGTGGTATGGTGGCAGAGAAATTTGTCATTAGTCATGGGTAAGAGTACATAGAGAAGTAGAGTGAGGGGAGAGTGGAGAAGAGAGGAGAAGAAAGGAGAGGAGTAGTGAGTTAAGGTTTGGGTTATGGTAGTTTTCCCAAGAAAGTTGAAGTACAGGAAATAATGAGAGTAAAGAGCCCCAAGGGACTTATCCTATGGTGTTGCATGTTTGAATCACCTTGGAAAACTCATATTTTGAAGTCCTAGTCCCTAATGTGATGGGGTTATGACCTGTATGACTAGGTTTATTTCACTCACAGTTCGAGAGCTCCAAAGATGACACTGGTAATGGTTGAACTCTGGTGAGGATCTCATGGTAGATGGCTTCATGGTAGAAGGCAGATCAGAGGTGAGATAGGATCCACAGGATGGTTCAGAGTTTTGGGTCACTGCTTTGTACAAGCCTGATAGTGGCAACTAATCAAGGAACCTTTCGGATGGCTACTATTCATGCACCTCGTCATGTTCTCCACTCTTCCTCATATTGTCATAGTGAAGACCAAGTTTCCACCAGTCACACCTAAATCAAAGTGGAGACAGCCTTGGTTCTCTCTTTATCTTGGATCCTCACATCTAATTCACCAGCACATTCTTCTACCTTTGTCTTCACGGATTACTTTTCACCCTCTCTACTATTATTCACTACATTACAAAACTGTTGCTGCCATGTCTTGGGCACCTGGATACCTGCCAAAGCTTTTGTTTACTTTCCCTGTTTCCATCCTTGTGACTCCCGTGGGATTTTCCCACTCAGCATCTAAAGATGAAACTAAGAATTCAAGCTAGGTTACTTTGTGCCTTTCCTTTTCAATCTAATAGAATAAAGAAAAATTGTTGCTGAGCCTCATAAGAGTCTGTGTGATCATATCCTTTGCCCAGACCCAAACTTATGACAACCTTTCTTTGTGCTGCATGGCTCTCTTCTTCCTGGAGTACCTGAAGAGATATCCCGACACATGACTTTGTATATTTTCTTTTCCATTCTCCAATATGTCTACCCTAGAGTTGCTTAGTTCCACTTTCACACTGCTTTGTATCAAATGACCCTTTCTGAGAGAGCCTTTTCTTGGTGTCTATCATTTGAGAACAGTCATCCTTCCATCTTCATTCATTGCAATGGTCACAGCATGGCACTGTCCACAATATTGAGCTATATACTCCACGAAGCTGGATACCCTGACGTCTTTGTCTGAGAGGCTAGATCAAAGCTTGGTACTTTATAGGCATTGAATTGTGTATGACAGTGTGGATCAGTTGTCTATCTCATGCCATCCAACAGCCATCAAATAGTATTAGGGAGAGAGGGTCTGTGCCATCACACTTTTATTATTTATCTCATGTGCTGTTTTTGACTAGTTGTACTCAATTAAAATTTTATAGGTTGCTTCTCATTAGACTATAAGTGACTCAAGAAGGTATATAATATTTAAATCTTTCAAGTTGGTAATTTATAATAATAGCAGGTTAATATTGCTTCCAGGACTATATATCTTTAAAATGATTTCAGATGTAAAAAACTGAAACTGCGCATGATGGTGCATACTGACAGCCCTTGTTGAGAGTTGACCCTGCTTCATATTAAGTACCAAGTCATCCACAGTGTGTAACAAGGTCACCTCTCAAGAGTTTTGAATTACTCTCCCCCAGTGTGTGACTGTAGATTTTTTTGGGTAAAAGATTTCTGCACTCCCACCGTTCTCCCAGCATATTATTCAGAATAGCTAAGTATGGGACTAAAATGAAGAGGGGGTATAGAACAACAAGACAGAAGAACATCCTGTCTTTAGAAAGAAGGGAACCCTGACATTCACCTCACCTCGATGAGCCCCAGATGCCTATGAAAAAGTCAGGTGGGAAAATCATGGTGATAGAATGAGAGAAACCTTCATTTCTCAAGTCAGAAACAAAACAAGTGTAATCATTGGTTGGAGTAAAAGCATTATCATGTAAAACTAAAAAAACTAAAGCATCATGGAGTTTGCTAAGATAAATGCTACACGAAGACATCAGTGTCAGTTTTTCTTAAATGTGTTATTTCAAGATTTTCCTTTTGGCTCTTCCGATCACTACGCATTTGCAGAGTGTTCTTTCTCCAAATTGAAGCTTTGTTGCTTTTCACAGCTGTTTTTATCTTCTCAAGTTAATTGGGTTCAAGTACGAACTTAACAAATGGTGTAATTAGACTTAGCTTTTGAAACTTTTTATTTGGTTTAGTAATCACTGTGCTACTCACAACATAAAAATGATAAATAACATTATATTCACTTAAAATGTAGAAATACAGAAAAACCATCATATTTGCCATTGGCATGTGTGCTCATTAGTTTTATGTCAATGTAACACAAGCCAAATTCATTTTTGGAAGAGAGAACCTCAATTGAGAAAATGCACCCAGCAGGTTGGTCTATGGGCAAATCACAGGTGTATTTTCTTGATTGACAACTGATGCGGGGAGGGCCCGGCTCACTTTGGGGCGTGCACCTCTTATTGCTTCATGTCTCTCTGTGTCTCATGGTGCTGCCATTTCAACACCATGTAGGGTCTTGACTGCAACCTGACAATGGCCTCTTAGGGTCTCCTTGACTCTCAGGGCCTTCTTTTTTTTTTTTTTTCCCCGAGACAAGGTTTCTCTGGGTAGCCTTGACTGTTCTGGAACCCACTATGTAGACCAGGCTGGCCTTGAACTCAGAAATCCGCCTGCCTCTGCCTCTCAAGTGCTGGGATTAAAGGCGTGCGCCACACCACCCGGCTAGGGCCTTCTTCTTGCCATGACTCCAGCACAGGCACATTTTGTTTAACTTCAATGGTTCTCTGAAACTGTAGCAGAAGAATTTATGATGCTCCCACTCTTGTGTCTTCGATACTTCCAGTGCTAGTTCCACATGCATGAAACTACCAAGTTCCGCTGCTAGCTTAGGACGGACCCACACTGATCTTAACTACATTAACAGCAGCTGTTGCGTGTTGAAATGATCACTTTCTAGAAGGAAGCAGTGACTTGGGATTTCTCCTTTCACAAGCTGGAAGCTTAGATGAGAAGGCTTTTGCCCTCAGTCCCCACGCCCCACTACAGAGCAGTAGACTTCTTATTGATGCTAAAGTTCTTAACATGAGAGTCACCTCTTTCAGTATATGCTTTGACTGCAACATTAAACTTTCTAACACTCCTTTTCTTTCAAAACTATATGTTTTTCATTTCTTTCTGCCCCACAGGTACTTTTTAAATTGCAGATGTACATAGTACTTATCAGTAGTAAGGAATATATAGACTCAATGTACTGACTTGAAATTTCCTCTGCCAAACACAGTAGTTTGTTCTCATTGTTCTTGCTATTTTATTGCCTGTTAGATAGTCAGTTTAATCCAAAGTGATACTGAATTCAGAGTACAATAAAGGCGAAACAGCAGGCTCTGGCAGAATTTAAGACTGAGTTTGTTTTAAATTCACAGCTGAGGTAGGAGTAATGAGCGAAACCCAGAGCTAATGAGCTATTGTATGATTTCTTTTAAACAAATGTTTATTACAGTGTACAGCAGGCTCTAGGACAACATTTAACTGTAGCCATAGGCAGAAAAAGAAGTTACAAGAGGTCATTCAGATGTTTAAATCAGAATGGAAGAGTGTCACTGTCCTCTCAGGTATAAGGAACAGGCTACATTTTGGCCATTTTTAATTTTTACATGTTGTCAGTGGTCGCTTACTGTGTTTTTGAACCCTCAAGTTTCTTCTGCTACTTTGTTTGGTTTCTGCTTGAAAGCCTTATCTTCTTCACTTTTCCTCTTGTCTTGTTAGGGCTTCTTCTTGTCATATTTATGGCCCAATAATGGTATCTTCCCTATTATTTTATTTATTTATTTGTTTATTTATTTATTTACTTATGGCTTTTCATTAGTTCTTTGTGAATTTCACACCACATATCCCAATCCCAATCATCTTTCTGTACCCTCATACCTGCCCTCCACCCTTCCAACCTCCAGTCCAAAAGAGAGAGAGAGAGAGAAAAAAAAAATCTCCTGTGGAAGCTATATTGTGTTACACTGCTGTCCACACCTCTTTGCTTGCAGATGTTCATTGCAATGAGTCCTTTTTCTGGTTAAAGG
The DNA here is from genome assembly GCA_019843815.1 of Montemys delectorum. Classification (NCBI taxonomy): domain Eukaryota; kingdom Metazoa; phylum Chordata; class Mammalia; order Rodentia; family Muridae; genus Montemys; species Montemys delectorum. The sequence goes on along the minus strand of JADRCD010208005.1, from coordinate 831 downwards.
CTTTTGGCTTTTGCTACACTGTTAGTACAGAAACCTCACTGGTTCTCCTCTGGGATATCCTGTGTCCTGGAGATCCAGCAGTTCATCAGTGGAGTAGATGTTGGGGTGAGCCAACTCAAAGCCCTAGATCTGGGCCTGAGAATATCTGAGCTAGTCAGACCACCAGCTCTCCTGTACCCACAACACTGGGGTGAGCTCTCCTGCCCTCCTCTGCCCCTGCTTGCCCATCTAATGCCACAGCCAGCAAGAGGAAGAGCCTTCTCTTCTGCTCTCATGCCCTTGAGGCTGCCTCATCAACACCTATGTTAACAGGGCCAGCTCTACTGTGTTGCCCAGGCAAGGCACAGGGTCCACTCTCCTGAGTGCTGCAGCAGGCAAGGGGCTGGGCCAACTGTTCCACACTTACACTCTCAAGATGGTTCATTCACAACTCCAGCAACCAAGGTCAACTCTACCCTGCTGTTCAGGCGAGGTGCAGGACCTATTCTCCTGAGTGTTTCAGCCAGTGAGGTACAAGGCCACTTTTCCCACTCTGATGACTCCAGGGCCAGCTCTTCTGCTTGAAATAGGTGGCCAGGAAGAAGAGAGGGAGATGACATCTATTATATGTCCACACTGCCACATAGCAGAGAAGTTATGGAGCCAGCTCTCCCTTGCTCACAGCCTTGGAGCTGGCTCACTTGTACTCCCACCACCAGTGTCATTTTTACTTTGCTGCTCAGGCCATATGCAGGGCCTACTCTCCAGAGGGCTGCAGTAGATGAGGGGCAGGTACATCTCTCCTCAACAGCAGCAGCCAGGAAGAAGTGAAAAAGGAGAGGGGAGAAGTAT
>JADRCD010208004.1:0-27763 GCA_019843815.1 Montemys delectorum | reverse complement strand
GCTAAGTAAAGCTTTCAATACTTACCCACCTGTGTTGAGTTGATAAACCCTTTTCCTTTATTGCATTTCAACTTGCTCCCCCTATATTGGAAAGACCATTACTGAAAGGCCGCCAAGCTACTACAAGGTATTGCTCTCCCAGAAGCCAAAATGATTGTATCGAACCATATCAGTAGCCTCTTATTGAATTTATCATAAAAGTCCATTATTCTTGACCTTCTCTGAAAGACCTTCAAACATCTTAATATAGCAAAAGGCAGGGGGAGGAGATGAATTTTGGTTGGATGATTTCAACAACCATATGAAAATGTCCGGGTATATCTGCTTTGCCATATGAGATTCAGATATAAAATAGTAAATTTAGCAGTAAAAGAGCCATGGATCTCCAAGATTATTAGTAAGTTCACTGTTCTCATTGCCAGTATTATGATCATCATTGTTACTGTTGTTAAAATGAAAAGTAATATTTAAATTTTTCCTGATTGCTGCAATGTAAATGGGTCCAATTTCTGTTATGGACATATTGCTATATAATAAACTGCTCTTCAACATAACTGCATTGATAAATTAATGTTTCCCCTCCTATTTCTTTGTATGAGAAATTTTATTGGAGGAAAGGCTTCGAAGTACTCCACAAAACCTAGGACTTCATCTGAGGTTTCCCAAATGGCTAAAGATGAATGAGGGGCTTTGCTTCAGTCTTCCTGACTCTTGTCCATACAACAGCCCTGGAACTCTTTGGTCCAAGATGGTCTCTTTACTCCTTCTCCTTATGATCCTTATCTTACTACATAGATGGCTAGCATTTCCTTGAATCATATTGATCTCATCATATTTAGTCCTCCTTTTGTTTAATTAGAAATTTTCTTTATTTGCATGTCATATGATATCTGATATCACCTTTCCTAGTTTCCCCTCTGAAAAAAAGAAAAAAAAAATCATGTTCCTTCCCCTCCCCCCTACTCACCACCCCACTCTCTCCTGCTTCCTGGCCCTGGCATTCCCCTACACTGGGGCATAAAACCTTGACAGGGCCAAGGGCCTCTCTTGCCGTTAATGACCGACTAGGCCATCGTCTGCTACACATATGCTGCTAGAGCCATGAGTTGCCATGCGTACTCATCTACGCCAGTCATGTCTGCAGTATCAGGCTTAAAACCCTGATCAAGGGCAAGAGGCAATAAGGACCCAAAAGAGAATCTATGCCTCCTGGCTATTCAAGGTAGTCGCTGGTATCTCCTAACATAGACATGTTCCAGATCAGTCTTTCCAATTGTCAACACGCCCTCATATTTAGGCATAAAGGTACCCCAAGAAATGATTCACTTATGGCTAAGATTGGACATTGTTTCCTGGCCAGTGCGATGTTTCCAATATATCCTAATTCAATTCCAAGCTATCCTTAGCTTGGAATTTCTCTCAAGGAATCTGCCTGTCAGACAGGTTTTGTCCTCAGAGTTACAACAGGGGTCAGGCTCATTCCTCATTCCTTAGGGCAGCCTCACAATAGTCAGAACTGTTTTACATACTAGAAACTCAAGGCCATTAGCTAGAACTGTTAGGTCTGAACTTCCAGGTGCTTCCCCTCCAGCAAGACCCAGAGAATTAACAGGAAATGCCAGATTAAACTATGCTAGTCTTGCCTCCAGCAGAATCAGGGAATTAGCATAAGAATACCAAATTAGCCCCAACAGGGAGGGCACCATTGCTCTTTTCTGCCTGCTTCACACCTGGCTACCTACCAACCTTGTGTGGCGGTCACCTGCCTACAGGACTTCAGTCTTGCGCCCCTTGCTGTAACCCCCGCCCATCTACGTGACTCTTGTCATTCACCTTGTTTCCTGTATGCCATATAAGCCTGCTTCTCACTTTGTGCTCACTCTTGGACTCTCTCTTGGATTTGGACTCTCTCTTGGACGGAGACTCACACTAGAACTTAGGCCGAAGTCCCCACCTTAGGCCTGGGGGATGCAGCGCCTATCCAGAGGAGATGGCTGCTGCCTTAGACCCAATGTGTTTCAAGTGGCTGCAAATGTACCTTAATTGCTAAGCCGCCAGATTTATCATCTCTGACTGTAATGACTGTAAAAGTCTGATGCCACTTTTAAGAAATACATTCAGATTCACACACCCTTTTGTTGGCTCTGTTTATCCCTCTTCACCTACGCCCTGTCAACCTGACTAGGAACCCATTTCTCCCGTGGATTGAGGGAGGCCCAGATCGGCTGGCCTGAGGCAATGAGTCCCACCATATATACTCTTTGGTTGGTGGTTTAGTCCCTGGGAGGTCTGAGGGTACTAGTTAGTTCATATTGTTGTTCCTCCTATGGGGCTGCAAGCCCTTCAGTTCCTTGGGTCCTTTCTCTAGCTCCTTCATTGGGGACCCTGTGCTCAGTCCAATGGATAGCTGTGAGCCTCTACTTCTGTATTAGTTGGGTACTGTCAGATCCTCGCAGAAGACAGCTATATCAGGCTCCTGGCATCCAGCACTTGCCAGCATCCACAATAGTGTCTGGATTTGAAGACTGAATATAGGAAGGATTCCCAGGTGGAGCAGTCTCTTGATTATCCTTCCTTCAGTCTTTGCACCATAGTTTCTCTGCAACTCCTTCCATGGGTATTTTGTTCGCCCTTTTAAGAAGGAACGAAGTATACACACTTTGGTCTTCCTTCTTGTGTTTCTTGTGGTTTATGGATAGTATTTTGGACATTCTGAGCTTCTGGGCTAATATCCACTTATCAGACAGTGTATACCATGTGTGTTCTTTTGTGATTGGGTTACCTCACTCAGGATGATATTCTCCAGATCCATCCATTTCCCTAAGAATTTCATAAATCCATTGTTTTTAATTGCTGAGTAGTACTCCATTGTGCAGATGTACCATATTTTCTGTATCCATTCCTCTGTTTAGAGACATCTGGGTTGCTTCCAGTTTCTGGCTATTATAAATAAGGCTGATATGAACATAGTGGAGCATGTGTCCTTATTACATGTTGGAGCATCTTCTGGGTATATGCCCAGGAGTGGTATAGCTAGGTCCTCTGGTAGTACTATGTCCAATTTCCTGAGGAACCACCAAACTGATTTCCAGAGTGGTTGTACCAGCTTGCAGTCTCACCAACAATGAAGGAGTGTTCCTCTTTCTCCACAACCTCTCCAGCATCTACTGTTACCTGAGTTTTTGATCTTAGCCAATCTGACTGGTATGAGATGGAATCTCAGGGTTGTTTTGATTTGCATTTCCCTGATGACTAAGGATGTTGAACACTTCTTTAGGTGCTTCTCAGTCATTCAGTATTCCTCTGTTGAGAATTCTTTGTTTACTTCTGTACCCAATTTTAATAGAGTTATTTGTTTCTCTGGAGTCTAACTTCTTCAGTTTCTTGTATATATTGGATATTAGCCCTCTATCAGATATAGGATTGGTAAAGATCATTTCCCAATTTGTTGGTTGCAGTTTTGTCCTATTGACAGTATCTTTGGCCTTACAGAAGCTTTGTAATTTTATGAGGTCCTATTTGTCAATTTTTTTTTAAAGTAATTTTTTAAGATTTTATTTTATTATTATTATAAATGAGTACACTGTAGCTGTCTTCAGATATACCAGAAAAGGGCATCAGATTTCATTATGGGTGGTTGTGAGTCACCATGTGGTTGCTGGGATTTGAACTCAGGACCTTCAGAAGAGCAGTCAGTGCTCTTACCTGCTGAGTCATCTCACTAGCCCTAATTGTCAATTATTGATCTCAGAGCATAAGCCATTGGTGTTCTGTTCAGGAAATTTTCCCCTGTGCCCATGTGCTCAAAGATCTTCCCCACTTTCTTTTTACTAGTTTCAGTGTATCTGGTTTTATGTGGATGTCCTTGATCCACTTGGACTTGAGCTTTGTACAGGAGACAGGAATGGATCGATTTGCATTCTTCTACATGCTAACCACCAGTTGAGCCAGCACTATTTGTTGGAAATGTCTTTTTTCCACTGGATTGTTTTAGCTCCTTTGTCAAAGTACAAGTGACATAGGTGCATGGGTTCATTTCTGGGTCTTCAATTCTATTCCATTGATCCACCTGCCTGTCACTGTACCAATACCATGCAGTTTTTATCACAATTGCTCTGTAGTACAGCTTAAGGTCCGGGATGGGGATTCCACCAGAGGTTCTTGTTTGTTTGTTTTGTTTTTTGTTTCTGGATTTTCTAGACAGGGTTTCTCTGTGTATCCCTGGCTGTCGTGGAACTCACTCTGTAGACCAGGCTGGCCTCGAACTCAGAAATCCACCAGCCTCTGCCTCCCAAGTGCTGGGATTAAAGGCTTGTGCCACCACCACCTGGTCACCAGAGGTTCTTTTATTGTTGAGAATAGTTTTTGTTATCCTAGGTTTTTTGTTATTCCAGATGAATTTGCAAATTGCTCTAAGTCTGTGAAGAATTGAGTTGGAATTTTGATGGGGATTGCATTGAATCTGTAGATTGCTTTCGGCAAGATGGCCATTTTTACTATATTAATCCTGCCTATCAACAAGCAAGGGAGATCTTTCCATCTTCTGAGATCTTCTTCAATTTCCTTCTTCAGAGACTTGAAGTTCTTGTCATACAGATCTTTTACTTGCTTAGAGTCACATCAAGGTATTTTATATTATTTGTGACTATTGTAAAGGGTGTTGTTTCCCTAATTTCTTTCTCAGCCTGTTTATCTTTTGTGTAGAGGAGGGCCACTGATTTGCTTGAGTTAATTTTATATCCACCTACTTTGCTGAAGTTGTTTATCAGGTTAGGAGCTCTCTGGTGGAATTTTTGGGTTCACTTAAGTATACTATCATATCATCAGCAAACAGTGATAATTTGACTTCTTCCTTTCCAATTTGTATCCCTTTGATCTCATCTTGTTGTCTAATTGTCCTGGCTAGGACTTCAACTACAATATTGAATAGGTAGAAAGAGAGTGAGCAGCCTTGTCGAGTCCCTGATTTTAGTGAGATTGCTTCAAGTTTCTCTCCATTTAGTTTGATGTTGGCTACTGGTTTCCTGTATATTGCTTTTACTATGTTTAAGTATGGGCCTTGAATTCCTGATTTTTCCAAGACTTTTATCATGCAGGGATGTTGGATTTTGTCAAATGCTTTCTCAGCATCTAATGAGATGTTCATATGGTTTTTTTCTTTGAGTTTGTTTTTATAGTGAATTGTGTTGATGGATTTCAGAATATTGAACCATCCCTGCATCCCTGGGATGAAGCCTACTTGATCATGATGGGTGATCATTTTGATGTGTTCTTGGATTCAGTTTCCAAGAATTTTGTATCGATATTCATAAGGGAAATTGGTCTGAAGTTTTCTTTCTTTCTTAGGTATTTGTGTGGTTTAGGTATCAGAGTAATTGTGGCTACATAGAACAAATTGGCTAGAGTACCTTCTGTTCCTATTTTGTGGAATAGTTTGGTATTAGGTCTTCTTTGAAGGTTTGATAAAACTCTGCACTAAAACCATCTGGTCCTGGGCTTTTTTTGGTTGGGAGACTATTAATGACTGTTTCTATTTCATTAGCAGATATGGGACTGTTTAGATCATTTATCTGACCTTGATTTAACTTTGGCACCTGGTATCTGTCTAGAAAATTGTCCATTTCATCCAGGATTTCCAGTTTTGTTGAATATAGGCTTTTGTAGTAGGATCTCATGATTTTTTGGATTTCCTCAGTGTCTGTTGTTATGTCTCCCTTCTCGTTTCTGATCTGGTTAAATAGGAAACCGTCTCTGTGCCCTCTCTTTAGTCTAGGTAAGGCTTTATCTATTTTGTTGATTTTCTCAAAGAACTAGCTCCTGTTTTGGTTGATTCTCTGTATAGTTTGTTTTGTTTCTGCTTGGTTGATTTCAGCCCTGAGTTTGATTATTTCCTGTCTTCAACTCCTCTTGGGTAAATTTGCTTCTTTTTGTTCTAGAGCTTTCAGATGTGCTGTCAAGCTGCTAGTGTATGCTCTCTCCAGTTTCTCTTTTAGAGCACTCAGAGCTATGAGTTTTCCTCTTAGGACTGCTTTCATTGTGTTCCATAAGTTTGGGTATGTTGTGGCTTCATTTTCATTAAACTCTAGAAAGTCTTTAATTTCTTTATTTCTTCCTTGACCAAGTTATCATTGAGTAGAGTGTTGTTCAGATTCCATGTGTATGTGGGCTTTCTATTGTTTATGTTGTTATTGAGGAGCAGCCTTCTTCCATGGTGATCTGATAGGATGCAAGGAATTATTTCAATCTTCTTGTATCTGTTAAGGCCTGATTTGTGACCAATTATATGGTCAGTTTTGGAGAAGGTACCATGAGGTGCTGAGAACAAGGTATATCCTTTTGTTTCAGGATAAAAAGTTCTATAGATACCTGTGAAATCCATGTTTCATAACTTCTGTTAGTCTCACTGTGTCTTTGTTTACTTTCTGTTTCCATGAACTGTCCATTGCTGCGAGTAGGGTGGTGAAGTCTCCCACTATTATTGTGTGTGGTGCAATGTGTGCTTTGCACTTTAGTAAAGTTTCTTTTATGAATGTGGGTGCCCTTGCATTAGGAGCATAGAGGTTCAGAATAAAGAGTTCTTGGCAGATTTTTCCTTTGATGAGTATGAAGTGTCCTTCCTTATCTTTTTTGATAACTCTTGGTTGAAAGTCGATTTTATTCAATATTAGAATGGCTACTTCAGCTTGTTTCTTGGGACCATGTCCTTGGAAAATTGTTTTCCAGCCTTTTATTCTGTGGTAGAGTCTGTCTTTGTCACTGAGGTGGGTTTCCTCTATGCAACAAAATGTTGGGTCCCGTTTAAGTACCCAGTATGATAGTCTATGTCTTTTTATTGGGGAATTGAGTCCATTGATATTAAGAGATATTAAGGAAAAGTAATTGTTGCTTCCTGTTATTTTTGTTGTTAGAGTTGGAATTATGTTCTTGTGGCGATCTTCTTTTAGTTTTGTTGGAAGATTACTTTCTTGCTTTTTCTAGGGTGTAGTTTCCCTCCTTGTGTTGGAGTTTTCTATTTATTATCCTTTGAAGGGCAGAATTTGTCGAGAGATATTGTGTAAATTTGGTTTTGTCATGGAATATCTTGATTTCTCCATCTATGGTAATTGAGAGTTTTTCTGGGTATAGTAGCCTGGGCTAGCATTTGTGGGTCTGTGTGACATCTGGCCAAGACCTTCTGGCTTTCATACTCTCTGGTGAGAAGTCTGGTGTAATTCTGATAGGCCTGCCTTTATGTGTTACTTGGCCTTTTTCCCTCACTGCTTTTAATATTCTTTCTTTGTTTAGTGCATTTGGTGTTTTGATTATTATATGACAGGAGGAATTTCTTTTCTGGTCCAGTCTATTTGGAGTTCTATAGGCTTCTTTTATGTTCATGGGCATCTCTTTCTTTAGGTTAGGGAAGTTTTCTTCTATAATTTTGGTGAAGATTATTTACTGGCCCTTTAAGTTGGGAGTCTTCATTGTCTTCTATACCTATTATCCTTAGGTTTGGTCTTCTCATTGCATTCTGGATTTCCTGGATGTTTTGGGTTAGAATCTTTTTGCTTTTTGCATTTTCTTTGACTGTTGTGTCAATATTTTCTATGGTGTCTTCTGCCCCTGAGATTCTCTCTTCTATTTCTTGTATTCTGTTGGTGATGCTTTCATCTATGGTTCCTGACTTCTTTCCTAGGATTTCTATCTCCAGAATTGTCTCTCTTTGTGATTTCTTAACTCTTTCTACTTCCATTTTTAGGTCCTTGATGGTTTTGTTCAATTTCTTTACCTGTTTGGTTGTGTCTTCCTGTAATTCTTTAAGGGATTTTTGTGTTTCCTCTTTAAGGGCTTGTACCTGTTTACCTGTGTTCTATATTTCTTTAAGGGAGTTATTCATGTCCTCCTTAAATTCCTCAATCACCATCATGAGATATGATTTTAGATCCAAATCTTGTTATTCCTGTGTGTTAGGGTATCCAAGACTTGCTGTGTTGGGGGTATTAGGTTTTGATGATGCCAGGTAGTCTTGGTTTCTGTTGGTAAGATTCTTGCATTTGCCTTTAGCCATATGTTGATCTCTGGTGTTAGATGTTCTTGCTGTCTCTGGCTGGAGTTTCTTTCTTCTGTGGGTCTGTAAGCCTGTGTCAGCACTTCTGGGAGATCATCTCTCCTCTGGAAAGACCAGTGTGCAGAGGGTTGTGGATCCACAGTCCCTCTTAGGTGTAGACGGAGGTGGAAGGATCCTGTCCTAGCTGCCCAACCACTTCTGAGGCCTGCACTTCCTGGCTGGTCCTGCCTTAGAAAGTCACCAGAGAGAAAAAAAATCTATTTGATCTTTTTTTAAACACTCTCCTAGAGGCCTTATAGGGCCCTGAAATGTTTGTTATGCTCTTCTTTGGAATTTGCAGAATGTTACTTCTGCTGAACTTTTTGCCTGCTCAGATGCTGGGTATAGTGGTTTGGCCCCCATAGACTCATTTGTTTGAATGCTTGGCTCACAGGGAATGGCACTATTAGGAGGTATGACCTTGTCAGAATAGGTATGGCCTTCCTGGAGGAAGTGGATCACTGTAGGGGTGGGCTTTCAGATCCTATGCTCAAGCTCTACCCAGTGCCGGAGAGACCCTCCTCCTAGTTGCTTGAAGAAAAGAGTCTCCTACTGCTGCCTTTGAATCTAGATATAGAACTCTTAGTTCCTCCAGCACTATGTCTGCCTGGCCACTGCCATGCTTCCCACCATGATGATAATGGACTGAACCTCTGCAACTGTAAGCCAGCCCCAATTAAATATTTGCCTTTATAAAAGTTGCTTTGGTCATGGTGTATCTTTGCAGTAATGAAACCCTAAGACTCAAGGCAAAGGGAGAAATAGATTCCAAGTTTGGGTGATGGAGTGCCAAAAGTACATTCAGAAGGTGAGGGAAGAAAGGTGATGAGAAGGTGGAGAAGGTGGTAATGAGAGGAATTTGGGGTGAATATATTCAAAATGTGTTGCATGAAATTCTCAAAAATTAATTGTAAAATATTACTTTTAAAGCAGACACTCCATCCAGAAATCATACCTATGAATTTTTAATTTTTATGCTTACCTTTTTTAAAAAGTAAAGCACACTAACCTGTAGAGAGCCACACTCAAGCCGGCAGCCTCCATTACAAGATGGCGCCGGCATCCAGTTTCTTCTCCCCTTAACACGTAGTCTGCGCATGTGCCTAGGGCCAGAAAGCGCCAAGTCACAGCCTATCCCGAGGCGTCTCATGAGGTAATGAACAAACAGCCAGGTAATGAACAAACAGCCAATCAGAGATGAACACGCCGCTCCAGGGTGTATATAAACAGTGCATTCTCCAGGGCTCGCTCTCTCCTCGACACATGGTAATAAAGGTTTGCTGCAGAAGGATCCTGTGTGTGTGTCCATGTATTCCTGCCGGCAGGAAAATAGCGCGGACCACATAACCCAGATAACAGAATTTTTAGTAGCAAGAATATTATTTTACAGCATAGTAGCTCCAAATATGGTACTACTAGGAGATTTCTCTTTGTCTTTCAAGAAGCATATATTAGTCTGAATGCTACAAAAACTGTTGATTATCATAATTCAAAATACATTATGTATAGCAAACCAAGCAAGGGATTACTTAAAAACTTTCTACTTGCTGGGCAGTGGTGGTGCACACCTTTAATCCCAGAACTTGGGAGGCAGAGGCAGGTGGATTTCTGAGTTTGAGGTCAGCCTGGTTTACAGTGAGTTCCAGGACAGCCAGGGTTATACAGAGAAACCCTGTCTCTAAAAGAAAAGAGCAAAAAAAAGTTTCTTCTTTGGAATAAGTATGAATCTCTAGCAGAAAGCTCATTGGTGCTAGCCATTCAGGTACCATCACTTGGTAATTCCATACAAGTTCTGTCTCAGAGTCTTTGCATGTTGTGCTCTTGCTGCAGGACCCTGCTCTAAATACCCACGGACTTACCTTCTTAGCTTCTACAAGTCTTCACATAGACATCACTGGCTTAGGAAGGTCATCTTGACCCATTCTACAGTCTCTGCTCCCGATACTTAGACAACTTTCCTGCATTGTTCTCACCCCCTTCAAAGATACTATGTCATTATTTGTTTTAGTGAGTATTTGGGAGTATGTGTGTACTGGCTGGTTTTGTGTGTCAACTTGACACAGGCTGGAGTTATCACAGAGAAAGGAGCTTCAGTTGGGGAAGTGCCTCCATGAGATCTAGCTGTGGAGCATTTTCTCAATTAGTGATTAAGTGGGCAGGGCCCCTTGTAGGTGGTACCATCTCTGGGCTGGAAGTCTTGGGTTCTATAAGAGAGCAGGCTGAGCAAGCCAGGGAAAGCAAGCTAGTAAGGAACATCACCCCGTGGCCTCTGCATCAGCTCCTGCTTCCTGACCTGCTTGAGTTCCAGTCCTGACTTCCTTTGGTGATGAACAGCAATGTGGAAGTAAGCTAAATAAACCCTTTCCTCCCCAACTTGCTTCTTGGTCATGATAGTTGTCCAGGAATAGAAACCCTGACTAAGACAATATGCTTCAGCAATTAACATATAAAAAGTGGGATGCTGGTGACATCTGTTTCACTGTAATGGATACAGGAAGTAGAGTATGACCTAGAAGGAGTCTACACCAATGGTAATGGCTTCTTACTCCATTGCATACTACAGCAGTGTGGTTCTGGAATCAAAAATCTGAAACAGTTGCCTTCCTGACTCCAGCTTTCTGAAGGTTGCAGAAGGAGCACAGACCTTATTTTGGTGGACAGGTTCACAACTGTTACACTAAGAATTTATCCAGGAGACATAACCTGCTCCAGTGAGTCTCAGAAACAACTAGCTCCTTCTTATATCATGCAAATGTTTCCAATTGTCTCTACAACTGAGCTTGACAAATACAGCACTGTATATTTACAAGAACATTTAGAATGGAAAATGTTCCATGATAATGGCATATCAAACTCAACTTTCTATAATCCCCAAAACCAAATTCTAAAATATTACCAAGAGTTGAGTGAATGACCACAAGAAAAAGATCTACAAAGGTAAGGTGAGTGAGTAGGCTCTCAGAGTTTCTGGGTTGCCATCTTCCACATGTTCAGCCATCCTTTTGATCTCTGTACATTTTGAGTGTTCATGAAGTCTTCATCTCAAAGGCAGGTTGACTGTATTACTGGTCCTGGTGTCCAATTTTACCTGCGTTCTCTCTTTCCTTTCCAAGGACTGAGAGGTAGAACTAAAAACTCTGATCATTCTGTACTCTTTTGAAACCACTACCTAATGGCTTCCAGCTACAAGTCACTTCATTAACATGAAACAAAATGCTCCTTACTCTGAAGAATCCAAGGATGTTAGAAGCACAAGGAAATGAGAATGAATTTCAAGTCTAGATTTTACAATATCTCAGAACATTTCTAGTCCTCTTCCAGCACCACAGAATAGTTGATTGTTTTGTTTTTAATTTCCTCAGCTCAAGAAATCCCTCTTCTTAAGCCCTCAGAAGCAGGGAAATTTGGAACTGATGAATATATATGTTCTTTATAGCCAGCCCTCTCTCTGGAATACTTTGCACCTGCTGCCGATGTTTCCTAAGGTTCCTTGCAGAAGGCAAGGAAATGGTGTTTCTCAACAGCCATGTTTTGTACATAATAGATCTTCTAGGATGTTTAAGGAATTTATGAGAAATGTTGCATTGAAAAATTTAAATTAAGTCACAAACACACTTTGTTCTAAAACAGGCACTGTGAGTTTATGGTACACATTATGCTCATATCTTTTAGCTGAAAACAGATTGTTTTCCTTTTCAAAGTACTCAGTTGATGACTCCTGTGATTTGGGACAATCAGAGGCTGTGGATCCCGCTGCCCCTTCCTATCTACTGCACAGTCTGTTTAGGAAGCTAAACTCTTCCTGAGTTTAGTGAGTTCTCGTGGATTTGTTTTCAGCCTTTGAAACTGAAAATATTTTTTTCAAGAAAACATCATCTCAAAAAAACATGAGGACTGTAGGGACAGGAGCCTGTCAGCTTCCGAGTGACAGAGCTGGATCAGCGACCACCTCTGCCCCCTGCCTGATAGGGGAGAGCTTCCCTCCAGGGTGGACTTCAGCCCAAGGACTCAGGGGAGAGCTTCCCTCCAGGGTGGACTTCAGCCCAAGGACTCAGGGCAGGCTTCAGCCCCAGGAATCAGGCAGGACCAGCCAGGAGGCATAGGCCTCAGGAAGTGCAGGGGAGTCTCAGGACTGCAGGGACAGGAACCACTCAGCTTCTGAGTGACAGAGCTGGATCAGTAACCACCTCTGCCCCCTGCCTGCTAGGGGAGAGCTTCCCTCCAGGGCAGACTTCAGCCCAAGGACTCAGGCCAGACCAGCTGGGAGGCAAAGACCTCAGGAGTGGAAGGGGAGTTGCAGGGCAGCAAGGAAAGGTCAAGCTCTAAGACACCAAGAACTTCTAACACCAGAGATCAAGAGATGGCAAAAGGCAAACGCAAGAATCCTACCAACAGAAACCAAGACTGCTTGGCTTCACCAGAACCTAGTACTCCCACCTCAGCAAGCCCTGGATATCCCAGAAAAGCAAGATTTGGATCTAAAGACACATCTCACAATGCTGATAGAGGAACTTAAGAAGGACATGAATAACTCCCTTAAAGAAATACAGGAGAAAACAGATAAAGAGGTACAAGCCCTTAAAGAGGAAACAAAAAAATCCCATAAAGAACTACAGGAGATCACAAGTAAACAAATAGAAGTCCTTAAAGAGCAAACCCAAAAATCCCTTAAGGAATTGCAGGAAAACACAAACAAACAGGTGAAGGAACTGAATAAAACCATTCAGGACCTAAAAATGGAAGTAGAAACAATAAAAAAAAATCACAAAAGGAGACAACCCTGGAGTTAGAAATCTTAGGAAAAAAAGTCAGGAAACATAGATGCAAGCATCACCAACAGAATACAAGAGATAGAAGAGAGAATCTCAGGGGCAGAAGATAACATGGACAACATTGACAGAACAATCAAAGAAAATGCAAAATGCAAAAAGACCCTAACCCAAAACATCCAGGAAATCCAGGACACAATGAGAAGACCAAACCTAAGGATAATAGGTATAGAAGAGAGTGAAGACCTCCAACTTAAAGGGTCAGTAAATATCTTCAACAAAATTATAGAAGAAAATTTCCCTAACCTAAAGAAAGAGTTGCCCATGAACATACAAGAAGCCTATAGAACTCCAAATAGACTGGACCAGAAAAGAAATTCCTCCCACCACATAATAGTCAAAACAGCAAATGCACAAAACAAAGAAAGAATTTTAAAAGCAGTAAGGGAAAAAGGTCAAGTAACATATAAAGGCAGGCCTATCAGAATTACACCAGACTTCTCACCAGAGACTATGAAAGCTAGAAGATCCTGGGCAGATGTCATGCAGACCATAAGAGAACACAAATGCCAGCCTAGACTACTATACCCAGCAAAACTCTCAATCACCATAGATGAAGAAACCAAAGTATTCCATGACAAAACCAAATTCACACAATATGTTTCCACAAATCCAGCCCTTCAAAGGGTATTAAATGGAAAACTCCAACACAAGGAGGGGAACTACATCCCTGAAAAAGCAAAAATGTGATCTTCCAACAAAACTAAAAGAAGATAGAGACATGAACGCAATGCCAGCTCTAACTACAAAAGTAACAGGAAGCAACTTTGATCATCAATAGGAGGAAAGGACCTCGGCCTTGTGAAGGTTCTGTGCCCCAGTGTAGGGGAATGCCAGGGCCAATAAGTGGGAGAGGGTGGGGTGGCAGGCATGGGGACGGGGGAGGCAAAAGAAGTTTGTTCTTGTTGTTTTTGTTTGTTTGTTTGTTTGTTTGTTTTTTGGAGGGGAACCTGGAAAAGGGAAAATTTACATGTAAATAAAGAAAATATCTAAAAAAAAAATTATAAGCAGAAAAGCATCTTCTCCATTATTTAAATAACTTTATATATAAACAACTCAAAAAGCAGTTTTCCCCTCTAAAGAAGCTAAAGAAAATTCTATTTTATAAACCTTAAAAAGTCAGAGGAGCTAGAAGATGAATAGAGAAATTATATTTGCTAGTAATATTAGAAAGTTAGCAATATAAAATTATCAAATAACACTAGATTAGTTCATTTTCACTGAGTTTTTGCAACCACACAGAAAATTTCTACTTACATAATATTTCCATTCTCAAAAAGTTTATTAACGGCAGGGGCAGCACACGCCTTTAATCCTAGCACTTGGGAGGCCTAGTCAGGCGGATTTCTGAGTTCAAGGCCAATCTAGTCTACAGAGTGATTTCCTGGACAGCCAGGGCTACACAGAGAAACTCTGTCTCAAAACAAAACAAAAGAAAAAAATGATCTAAGGGGGCTGGAGAGATGGCTCAGCAGTTAAGAGCACTGACTGCTCTTCCAGAGGTCCTGTGTTCAATTTCCAGCAACCACATGGCTATAATGGGATCCAATGCCCTCTTCTGGTGTGTCTGAAGACAGCTCCAGTGTACTCATGTAAATAAAATAAATAGATCTTTAAAAAAATAAATTGATCCAAAACAGCAGAAAAGGCATGAATAACCCCAGTAAAGATACAAGTTGGACAACAAGAAACTATCTAGTCATTACTAAAAAATTCTTCATTCAGCCAACATTTAATTGTTCACATCAAACAGAAACCAGAATAGCAGCATAGAAAATTCCCCTTTAAAGGGCAGCTTCATACCATTTGACGTTTTATTAGTCTGGATGAACAAGCTGAGAAAGAATAAAATCTTCACTCTACCAATAGGTACTATATTTTAAAGGGCTTTTCACAGCACAAAACACTACTACATAAAATGTTACCCACAAATTCACCATATAGTAACTACAAGTAAATAGGATAATTCCCGGAGTATATACCAAGCAGGCTGGAGAAGAAAAATTTTGACAGGTGTGTGGGCTTGAAGACGATCCCTTCTCTGTATACACAGAGTGAGGCATACCATGAGGTGGAAATGGAGTCTCAAGAGCCTCATATTTAGATCCATAGAGCTTGCAAGAGAGCCAAAATTATATATTTCTACACTAATAATTAAATTATATAGCCTGACACATTCTGTACATTCAATGATTCCAAAAATATTGTCAAATAGCTTGACACCTAATATCTCCTGAATGCCGAAGTGGAACACAGTTCTTTCTTTTTCTTGTCTAAATTATAAAATGGTGTCTAAAATAAGGAGTCCTATCTTCTAGCCATGAAGCAAAAAGCTAATACTATAAGGATGACAGGTCTGAAAGATGTGAGGGCATATGGGACTTTGAAGTTATTAATGAGCCTCCTCCAGATAGCTTGTTACATGAGGTTATTAAACATCTTGATCCTTATTTCTAAAACTGCTGTTATTTGTCATGTATCCCTTGCAACCAAAAAAAAAAAATCCTAATTCAGATATACCTAAAAGGAAGAGTTTCTATTTTTTTCAAGGCCCTCAGAAATAGCCAATATGATTTGAAAGCTCTTTCCCTGCAGCATCATCCCCAACCCCAGGGGACAATTGGGAGCAGGGAGACCTGGCTTGCTGACAACTGCAATTTTTTACTTAATAGAACATTCACCTTAGACATGTAGTATCAAGTCATACTGAAAAAGTCAGCTCAGGAACTTTGGCAAGGTCCTAGAACACTTGCCCCCCTGGAAGAGAGAGGCTAATTAACATTCCTCAGACCACAGGGTGGGAACCGATCTTCAGGTAGGGAACACATTATTCCACAGGACAGTCTTTGCCCACCTTCCGACAAGGGAAGTCCTTGCCACCTTGTTCCCTAAAGACCAATCCGTTTAAAAAGTCACACTGTTCTGCCAATCATATTGTGCCTAATGGCTGCTGCCCTGAAAACTGTATAAAAGCTCATTGAATGAGCTGTGTAGGGTCACCGCCTTTCCTTCGGGTCTGGGACAACCCCAGTGCACTGGAACAATAAATTCCTCTTGCTTTTTGCATTAATTCCAGTTCCATGTGGTTCACTCAGGGGCTCCCAGTAAGCTAAGGCTCGACAGAGTCTTACAATACTTGCCTGTATAACACCTGCCATGTGCATTGTTTGAAGATGTTCTCCAAAAGACTGCTTCCTATCTGAGGGGCTATTTGGGTGCACACCTTCAGATAAACTCAGCACACCTGTATTTAATTAGTACTGACTACCTGGGTAAGACATTGTTAAACTTTTGTACACAGAGAAATAAATAACCGTACTATGCTGGGTTACAAGAATAACCACTTAACCACATCTGAAATGTTCCCTGATGAGTCTTTTATTATGACTATGGTTCCTTCAAATATTATGACCATCTTTGCCAGTTGTCTGCTTATTGATATGTTTCTAATCTGCCTTGATCTTGTTTGATGATGGAAGAGTCTGATGTAACAATACACATTGTCTTTGTCATCAGATGCCAAAACACATTTCCCTTCTCAGGAGAGTATAGGAGAGAGATGTGGCAAAGAGGAAGAGGCTGACTTCCCTGTATGGTTTTTCTGAGGCAACTCTCTTTTATAAACAGCAGAATTTCCAGGAGTATTCATGTTTTTGCTAGTTTTGCTAGCTTTACTACACAGGCTCCTGAACACCATAACGGGAAACGTTCCTGTGAGTTCTACCCCACATCCCAGAGGGCAGGGTCCCAGCTCCTTCACTGGTACCCAGGCCCCTTGTACCCATCTCTGCTTTCTTTTATCTATAGCACCTTTTATCTATAGTTTATTACATAAACCACTGTGAACCTCAAGGTTGCCATTGAGTTTTCTTTCTACTATGGCTATGTAGGCTCAGCTGTTGTAAACATGTGTCCACCACATCTGCTATTCTTGTACTCTGAGGCACTGTCTTTACTTAATGATTAATCCTTTCTTATTACCAAATTGTTATTGATTGTTCAGTGGTGTGCTGGCTAGATTTATGTCAACATGTCATAAACCGTAGTCATCTGAGAGGAAGGAACCTCAATTGAGAAAATGCCTCATATACCTCAAGATTGGGCCTATAGGCCAGCCTGTACAGCATTTTCTTAATTAATGATTGATGGAGGAGGGCCTAGCCCTTGGGTGGTGCCATGCCTGGGCTGATGTTCCTGGGTTGGGGGAGCAAACCCAATAATCAGAACCCCTCCATGGCCTTGGCATCAGCTACTGCCTCCAAGTTCCTGCTCTTTATGAGTTCCTGTCCTGACTTCCTTCAATGAAGAACAGCAATATGGAAGTGTAAGCCAAATAAACCTACCCTTCCCACCCCAGCTTGCTTTTTGGCCAGGGTGTTTCTTTGCAGCAATAGAAATTCTAACTAAGACAAGTAGTTATCTTTGTTTAGTTAATTATCCATTCATTGTAATTCTTTTTGTCCCTTTTATTGAAAATATTCTTTTCTCATGCAATGTATCCTGACTAAAGATTCCCCTCTACTCCTCCCAGTTCCAATCCACATTCCCTCCCAACCCAATTGATTCACATCCTTTCCATCTCTCCTTATTAGAAAAGAGCAGACTTCTAAGAATAAAAACAAAACAAATATAATAAGATAAAACAAAACCATCACATTGTAGTCAGACAAAGCAAACCAACATAAGGAAAAGAGCCCACGAAAAAGTACACACTTAAGTGTCCTATAAAAAAATGCTAAACTGGAAGTCACAGGATAAATTCAGAGTACTTGTGCAGACTTGTGCAGGCTCTGTGGTTGCTGGTCAGAGTTCATATGCACTTTCATTTAAGCACAGTGTGGTAGTTACTGCATTCCTGAAATCCTAGCACTCCAGAGGGCAAGCCAGCCTACACAGCAAGACTTTGCCTAAAGCAATATTCCATTCTGATTGATAGTGGGAGATTTCTGCCTCCTAACCCCACCTAGAGTGGCACTTCATCTCTAGGTAGTTCATAGGAATTTTGCAAATGGTATTCATGTATACAAATTACTTTGTATACCCGTCAGGAGCTGATTAAGTTCTGAAATGAATTGTTTGTAATGTTGATTGCAATGTGGACGTGAAAGGTCAATCTGCTAAGCTTGATAACCCAGTAACGTTTAATTTAACCAAAGTGTAGTATTGAAAAGGTCCAAGAATCAGGAGGCTTGAGAACACTGAATTTCTACTATATTGGCCCTTTTTAACTCAATTAACATTTTGTCACTGAAATTCCATGGTAAAATTTCAAATGTTAGCCCAAAGATTAAATTAAACATCTAAAACTATGTTTGTTTGTAATGTATGATGGGGTTATAATTCAGTGTTAGAGCACTTGTTCAAACTCAAACTCCAGAGCCATGGAAATGAACAATAGTAAAAGTATAAAAGAAACAACACTTTAGTCAGGAATGTGGCACGTGTCTGTAATCCCAGTATTCAATCCCCTGGCTATGGATCAAGGTCAGTCTGGCTATATAGTAAAACTTCTCAAAAAACAAAAACACTAAAATTCAATATTTAGGGGCTGGAGAGATGGCTCAGCGGTTAAGAGCATTGACTGCTCTTCCAGAGGTCCTGAGTTCAATTCCCAGCAACCACATGGTGGCTCACAACCATCTGTAATGAGATCTAATGCCCTCTTCTGGTGTGTCTGAAGACAGCTACAGTATACTCACATATATATAAATAAATAAATCTTTAAAAAAAAACTCAATTAATACTTAGAAAAATGCTTGAGTAATAGATGATTGCCTATAACTTAAAAGTTTGAGGGGTTTTTTTTAGTTCTATGAGCAGTGAACACATAGACAAACTACATTTTAATATAATTTCAACTTACACAAATGAGTATCAGAAAATTTTGGATTATTAAGCTTTGTATTATTGTTTCTCAAAGATATCCAAAAATAAATCTGATAAGAGATTAGTTCCCAAAGATGGTTAGTGGTGGCTCATCTCCCTAATCCTAGCACTCAGGAGGCAGAGGCAGGTGAACCTCTATGTGAGTTCAAAGCCAGCCTGGTCTAGGGCTACACAGAAAAAACTCTATCTCAAAAAACATAAAACAGAGAGAGATAGAGAGAAAGAGAGACAGAGAATTCGCTTCCAGAATATAAAACTAATACAACTCACCAACTTTTTAAATCTCGATTTAAAATGAACAAAAGAGGCTAGAAAAATGTTAAAAGTACTTGCTGCTTTCCCAAGGCATGTGAATTCCATTCCCAGAGCTCCAGAAAATCCAGTGCCCTCTTCAGGCACCCACATGGGGTATGCACACAGAGACATAACCCATAAAATAAGAATAAATAATATCTTCAAGATAGACAAAGAACTGAAGAGACAGTGTTTCTTTAGAAGGTACACAAATGAACATAAGCAGGAAAAATGTCATTTGGTAACTACAGAAATAAACATTTAAACCACAGTGAGATAATTTTCTATCTACTCACACGAACACAATAAAAATAAGTGTTGATGGAGGTGTAAAAAACTAGACTCCCGACGCACTGCTGGTGGGGTGCAAATGTTCAGCTGTCATGGCAGAAAGTTTGGCGATTTCACAGTAAACTAGCCATGAAGTTATCATATGACTCAACCATTATACTCCTAGGCATGTATAACCCCCCCAAAGCTGAAAGCAAATATTCAAACAAAAACTTGTATACAAGTGTTCGTAGCAACACTGAATATCCACCAGAAAGTGCAAACACCTCCATAGCTAGCTAACAAACAGATAAAATGTGCTAGATGTATACAGTGGAGTACTGTTTGGCCTTGAAAAGAAATTAAATGCAGATACATGCTTTAATGTGGATGAAACTGGAAAGCAGTGCTAATTGGAAGAACCAGGGTGCAAAAAGCCACAGACTGTATGATCATTTTTATACGATGTGTTTCTATGATAGAGTACCTGAGAAACCAAGTTAAAGAAGGAAAGGTGGTGGTGGTGGAGGTTGTATTTTACCTCATTCTTTCAGAGTTTAATCCGTGATCACCTAGGCTGGCTGTTTTTAGGCATGATAGAAGAAATGTATCTGAGTAAGCTGCCTCACAGTGGCTAAGTCTCTTCGAGACTTGCTTTTATTACAAAGGCCCTCTTCCCAAGTCTTTTAAGCTATGAATACATTAATACACTAATTCATAAATAAGGTGAACGATCATGACCCAAACATCTTCCAAAGGTCTCAAGGACTAGCGCTGCTCTGGGAACCAAACCTTCGACACATAAGCCTCTAAGAAGCTGTTACAGTCAGAGTCTGGAATGATCCCGCAAGCTCACATTTTATATGCTTGCTCTCCAGCTGGTGGTGCCAGGCTGAGAACCCGTGAAATCTTTAGGTGGCAGAGCCTAGCTGGTAGAAGTAGATCACTGATGGAGGGTGCTTTGAAAATCACACTTCGCCTCTGGCTATTTCAGCCTTCTCTGATTCTCTCCCTCGTGAGTAAACAGCTGCCCTCGGGCAGACACTCCCTCTATTATGATGTCTTACCCTTGAGGCCCGGACCCAGCAGCTGTGGGCTTAAATCTCTGAAACTAAGAACAAAAGTAAGTCTTTTTCTCTGTTAACTTGTTTTCTGTCCTGTATTTTTCACACCTACAATGCCAAAGGGTCATTAATAAGTTTTTAATCTAAACAACACCACCTGAATACACAGAAGAGGCAAATCCTCAGCTAATTAATTTCTAGAGGTTACAGAAATGGAGTATGAAGACAGATTCGCTAAGCAGGGTTAAGGGCTCTCTTTGGAAATAATAAAATTAACCTGAAACTAGGCAGTGGTGACTGTTATCCAACCTTGTAAGTGTACTAAGTGGCATTAAATTATCCAATTTTATAGAACCAAAATGATGAACTGAGTAATACAAGTAATTTATCACAAAAAGACTATAAAAGAGAAACTGGACATAATAAACATCAATTCTTTCTAAAAGTTGTGTTATAGGGGGGTTGGATAGATGGCTCAGTGGTTAAGAGCACTGATTGCTCTTCCGAAGGTCCTGAGTTCAAATCCCAGCAACCACATGGTGGCTCACAACCATCCGTAATGAGATCTGACGCCCTCTTCTGGTGTGTCTGAAGACAGCTACAGTGTACTTACACATAATAAATAAATTTTAAACAAAAAAAAAAAAGTTGTGTTATAGATATGGAAAAAATGGGATGGAGGGAAAGATGTTTAAAACATTGAATATGGTGCCATTTTATGGTAATTATTAAAAGGTACTTCATGAATAAATATATGACTACCAAAGTATAGAAGGTGTCTAAGTTCTCCTCAGGATGAACAAATGAAGACTGCCATTGAATGTTTTAGTTCCTAATGACCTGAGCAACATTATCCACTAACACTCATTTGCCAATAAATGAATGAACAATGGCACTCAGACAACATTATAAACCACAGGAGAACATGTCTTAACTGATATATTTTTCAACCATCAATTAGATTCAACCACAGATTGTCTTCTGATATTGAAACAATGAACAAAAATCCTTAATATATGCAAATAGAAAAATGTGGGGCTGGTGAGATGGCTCAGTGGTTAAGAGCACCAACTGCTCTTCTCAAGATCCTGAGTTCAAATCCCAGCAACCACATGATGGTGCACAATCACCCGTAATGAGATCTGACACCCTCTTCTGGTGCATCTGAAGACAACAGCTACAGTGTACTTATTTGTAATAATAAATCTTTGGGCCAGAGCAAGCAGGGATTGAGTAAGTGGGGTCTACCAGAGCAAGCGGGGTTGACCAGAGCAAGCAGAGGTCCTAAGAAAAAAAGTCAATTCCTAACAACTAGATGAAGGATCACAATTATCTGTACGACTACACTGTGTATTCATATACATTAAATAAATAAATAAATAAATAAATAAATCTTTAAAAAAAAAAAAGATGTGTAAATGATAAATCCTATCCTGAATTGTTGGCACATATCAGAGCTAAGCATCTCATGGAATTAGATGGTTCCAAAGGATTTAGAGTGAATTCTTTTGTTCTACTACTTAAAATTCTATCATTGGTTGAACTAGCATCTTAACATAAATGAATTTTGTTAATTTCAAATGAGAAGTGCATAATGTGTATATGTACAGGAAGTCAATGAAGTCCTAAATCCATGGGTGTTGCTGACGTGAACAAGGACCCCAATGCTTCAGCCCCACAGGAGTGGCAAAGTCTTACTCAAATGAAGCTCAGAGGGAGGACAAAGCCTTCCCTGGGTCTGAGTTTGAAAGTTGACAGTATGCATTTAAAAATGTCCATTGTAACTGTCTCTCCATAGATCAGTGATTCTCAACTCGTGAGTCACTATCCCTTTGGCAAACGTCTATCTTCAAAAATATCTACATCACAATTCATAACAGGAGCAAAATTACAGTAATGAAGTAGCAACCAAAATATTTTTATAATCGAGGGTCACCAAAACATGAGGAATTGTAAAGGGTCACAGCATTGGGAAGGTTCAGAACCACTGCCCTAGATGTTTTCAGCCTGAAGATTGTTCTCCTACAGAGACTGCTCCTCAAGAGACAAAAGGTGCCTCTGCTCACTGTATGTAACCTCTCTGCCTCCTGTTCAGCTGTGTACATTGATACCCACCCCCTGTTCAACTGTATTTAACAAACAGACTGAGCTTCGAGATGCTGAGCTTTCCCCAGTTGAGAACACAAACAATCTAATCACATCATTTCTGTCTGTGTGTCTGTCCTTCCTTCACCTCCTCACTGTTGCAGGATATTTGATCACACTGTGAACCTTAAGATTGTATTATTTACTGGATTAAAAAAAAAAACCCTGTTTTAGTTGTGATGTGGCTTGGCCTTAGTACAGACTTTCTGCTTGAATATTATAAACAGGATAAATAAAGTCAACCATAGCTCAAGAGGAAGAGCAAGCAACCAGTTGACAGAAAGTGAATACAGGTTTTTTTTCTTTTTCTTTTTTTGTTTTATTCACTTTACAGCTGATCACAGGCCCCACCCTCCTCTCTTCCCAGTCCCATCCTTACAAAACCTACCACTCTCTTTAAGTACCACCCCATCCTGGGCATCCACTTCCAGCAGGACTAGGCACATCCTCTCCCTCTCAGGCCCAGCCAGGTAATCCAAGCAGGGGAAAGGGAATCCAATAGCAGGGAACAAAGTCACAGACAGGCCCCATCCTCTTGTTAGGACACCCACATGAAGACCAACCTGGACATTTGCTATAAATGTGTAGGGAGTGTAGGCCCAGTTCCTGCATGCGCCCTGGTTGGTGCCCAAGGCTCTGTGAGCCTCCATTGTCCTAGGTTAGTTGACACTGTAGGTCTTTTTGAGCTGCCCTTGACCCCTCTGACTTGTTCACTTCTAACCCCTACTCTACCACAAGACATCTTACGCTCAGTTCAGCCTGATGTTCGACTGTGAGTCTCTTCATCTTCCTCTATTTGCTTCTGGATGAAACTTCTCAGGAGACAGTTATGCTAGGTTCCTGTCTGCAAGCATACCAGAGTATCATTAATAGTGTCAGGAGTTGGCTCTCATATGGAATGTGTCTCAGCTTAAGGCAGTCATTGGTTGGCTGTTCCCTCAGTCTCTGCTCCATCTTTATCCCTGCACATTTGTAGGTGGCCACTTCAGTCTCTATATAGCCCCCCTCTAGTAGGAATCTTAGCTAGGTCACCCCCATATCCTCTCCTATCCCATGCCTCCAGCTAGTAGTCACCAGATATGCCCCCTTTTTAATTCTCACTCCCGCTTTCCCCACACCTGATTGCCATACCCTCTTCACCACCTCTCCTACCTAGATCCCTCTCCATCCACCTCTAGTGACCATTTAGTTTGCCTTTCTGAATGAGATTCATCCAAATATCCTCCCTCCTCTGGGACTTCCTTATTACCAGTTTCTTTGGATCTGTGGATTGTAACATGGTTGTCCTGCATTTTATGCCTAATGTCCACTTATAAGTGAGTACATACCATATATGTCTTTCTGACTCTGGGTTTCCGCACTCAGGATGATATTTTCAAGTTCCATTCACTTGCCTGAAAAATTCATGATGTCTTTGTTTTTAGTAGCTAAATAGTCTTCAGTTAAAGGACATTTAGGTTGTTTCCAGTTTCTAGGTATTACAAATAAAGCTGCTATGAACATAGATGAACAAGTGTCCCTGTGATATGGTGGGGTATCTTTTGGGTATATACCCAGGAGTGGTATAGCTGGGTCTTGAAGTAGAACTATTCCCAGTTTTCTCAGAAACCAACAATTTGATTTTCAAAATTGTTGCACAAGTTTACACTCCCACCAGCAGCAGAGGAGTCTTCCTCTCTCCACACACTCACCAACATGTGCTAGCACTTGAGTATTTTATTTTAGCCATTCTGATAGAATCTCGGGGTCATTTTGCAATTCCCTGATGATTAAGGACATTAAAATTTTCTTTAATTGTTCACAGTCATTCAAGATTCCTCTGCTGAGAATTCTGTTTAGTCCTGGATTCCATTTTTAAAATTGGGTTATTTGGATTGTTGGTATCTATTTCTTGAGTTCTTTATAAATTTTGGATATTAGCTCTTTGTTGCCTGTAGGTTTGGTGAAGATGCTTTCTCGATCTGTAGGCTGCCACTTTGTCTTATTGATGTTGTCCTTTGCCTTACAAAAGCTTTTTAGTTTCATGAGGTCCCATTTATCAATTGTTGATCTTAGAGCCTGAGCCATTGGTATTCTGTTCAGAAAGTTGTCTATTGTACCAATGGGTTCAAGAGTATGCCTCACTTTTTGTTCTATTAGATTTAGTGTATCCAGTTTTACGTTATGGTCTTTGATCCACTTGGACTTGAGTTTTGTGCAGAGTGATAGATATGGATCTATTTACACTCTTTTACATGCAGACATCCAGTTTTCCATCTCTAAGTTTCTCTATTCTTACTTCAACATTTATCTTCATTGTCCAAGTCCATTGCCTGAGTGTTAACCATTGAACCTGTTCCAAGAAGCAAGAAAGAAGAAAGAGAAGAGCAGCCTGCTCCCTTCTAAAAATCAAGAACAAAATAACTTAGTTACCTAACTGCCTTGTGCCAAACTAAAGGCAAAGAGGTTGGGAGTCAATTCTCAGATTTACTATAGTTCAATATGGATTAATATTGATAGAGAAGAAGAATCAGTAAATGTTGAGGAGAATAAATATGTGAATAGATACCCACATCTAGTATGAGCAATCGTGATAATACTAATAATTATAATTTATTGACTTCAATGTGCCAAATGCTCTGCTAAATACTTTATATACATTATCACATGTAATAAGCAACATAGCACTAACTGGATAGATAAAATTTGCTTGAATTTATAAATAAAACTTAATCCCAGAGAGACTGAGCAACTTGAACCAGCAGCTTCTAATGGAATATTGTAATCAAATCTCAGGTCTACATAATTCCAAACTCTGCCTTCAAAAAATAGGATATAGACAGCAGAAGACTTGTAATTGCCTGGAAACTGTTTATAAAGCATATCCTCAGGCCTTCCTAAACTCTCTAATTCAACTGCAGTAGAAATAATATAACAAGTAGTAAACCAAATAAAATTAGAAACCTAGGATTGTCAGGTACCCTGCACAAGTATACCAGAGACAAAGAGAATAAGCAGACTTTTTCTTCAGGAAAAAAGTTAAGTGTTATAATACAAGACAAATCTTTATACCAACTGTTTAATATGTTTTTGGAACATAATGGCTTACAAATAACCCAGAAGTTGCAATAATTAATTTTATTCCTATCAAGGGACAAGAACCAGTTGTTGTTTTTGACGCCCCCCCCCCCATGCAGCCTTAGAAGTGTCCTTAGGAGTTTGTCTGACTCCATTTTTCTCCTTTATCAACCTTAGCAGTTTTCCTTATGCCTCTCATCACGCATCGTCTTTTTATTTTTTATTTTTTATTTTGTAGCCAAAGTACTATATTGGTGGTATCCTTTCCTCAACTGGTAGTAATTCAATACATTTTTAATTTGCAAATTTTTAGCATCATAAGGTCTTTGCTGCATTATTTTAAGAGCTCCACCTCAGCTCTATTTGCCCATTTGTCAATAATTTTTCTACGCAATTTTGCTAGATGAAAGAAACAATGCATACCAAACTAAAAGAACCAGGAAAAATACTGTCAATCTTATTTTATTAAATGTCTGTTATCAAAGTGGCCACTGTCAAATATCCCCCAGGGAAGTAACTGAAATGTTCTTGGTATTAAAATGTTAGTATGATGAAATTTTTGAACAAAAGTCTTAGTGATCTACATAGTTTCTAATCCAGATTCTGCCTCTGGGCTTCCCCCTGGAAGGTCTCTTCAGTCCTTCGTAATCTCAGATTAACACATGTACATCCTTCCTAGGCCCACTCCTGAACCCAGATGATTTTGATTTGGTGACTCACCCATCTGCCTGGGCAGATCCTACACCCAGCCTTGACATGGTCTGTCAAGTTCTGTTCTTGAAGTGGACTCGAATCTTTCCTTTCCTATGAGGTGGGTGCAACTATGAATTAAACTTAAATGTAAAACACACACGGGGATACTACCATTCATTTAATTCCTATATGTTGGTATTTCAAATATTGTTGTCCCTAATTTCTTTGCTTCTCTATATCTATGCCTGATTATGACATTTTACTACATATTTTATACAACAACGTTTCTTTTCTCATCAAAATCTAGATAGACAGCATAATCATTATCAGTGTTTCATCAGTCACTTTAAGTTCATTTCCTTCTGCTTAGACCAAAATCTTAAGGGCATTTCACGTGGGGGAGTTTTATTAAACAAATGGTTTATACCTAATTTTTTTCATTTAATCTAAAAACTTTAAAGTTATTATAAAACACATTGTGATAGTCCCAAAAATCTTTTTGTCAATTCTCTTACTCTAAGCTTCCTACTTACTATAGTGTTTTTGATATACATAGTCCTTTTTCAAAAGTTGATGAATTCAGAGGAACAACTCTGCAAAACTGTGTCCAATTCTAAACCAAAATCTGCTACTGTATGTTTTATCATCCTCCTATCATTTTCCTCTCACAGATAGGTTGTGTTATCATAAGACAGACAAACAGAATGAAGCTGCTTTATAAAAAGGCTTAAGAAAATGGTAGCATCCAGTTTCTCCGACAGATACTTGTCAACTCATACAAGTAATTACTGAGTAGCCGGAAAAGAAAAATAGATTATTTTCCAATGAAAAATGGTGAAATCTGTCAGTTGTATTTGTCCAGTCAATGGTTTGTTAAACAAACTGCCTAAAGTTGACATACGTACCTTCAGCAGGTGTTATGAAATAGAGGTGACACTATCAGCAGCTAACTCCCGCCATAAATTTACTTGACACTTAAGCACAAGGAAACGTGTGTGCTGGTGAGATGACATGAGCCACAAGCAAGCATCTATTCAAAAGAATCAAATGTTTTATTGGGGGTTTTCTTGGTTTTGTTTTTTGGTTGGTCTATTTTTGGTTTGAGACAGGGTTTCTCTGTGTAGCCTTAGCTGTCCTGGAACTCTGTGACCAGGCTGGCCTTGAACTCAAGAGATGCTCCTGCCTCTGCCTTCCAAGTGGTGGGATTAAAGGTGTGTGCCACCACCGCCAGAAAATCAAATATTGTTAAAGGAGATTTCCAAGAACATATATGAGACTCCATGAATGGGAGACCAGGGTTAGTTTAGGAACTGCGTGTAGATGGAATCTACCCTCAAAAAATTTCTTCCAGAGCCTGGCTAACATGTTTTGCTGCAAACCTACGGCTATTATAAATACAGGTTGGTCGAACCAATTAGTCCTTACTTTTCCAGCAGCTAACT
>JADRCD010208003.1:0-18072 GCA_019843815.1 Montemys delectorum | reverse complement strand
AGAGGTGTCTCTCTATCCTGCCAGGAAGCAGCTGGACCACAGTGCTCCCAAGGTAGGGTCTGAACTTAAGATGGCTGCCCTGGGTGGTGGGAGTGGGTGGGGGTGCTGGTGAGATGGCTCAGTGGTTAAGAGCACTGACTGCTCTTCCAGAGGTCCTGAGTTCAAATCCCAGCAACCACATGGCGGCTTACAGCCGTCTGTAATGGGATATGATGCCTCTTCTGGTGTGTCTAAAGACAACTACAGTATACTCATATTAAATAAATAAATAAATAAATAAATAAATAAATAAATATTCTGATTCAAAAAAAAAAAAAGAAAAGATGGCTGCCCCCAAGGGATGCTCACAAGTTCCCAGGACTGGGATAGAGTGGGAAATAACTGGACAGAAGGTGAAGGTGGCTGCATCCCTGCCCCCCAGTTTTATTCTCCCTTGGGCCACTGATGTACATCTAATTTCTGTCATCCCTGCTTCAGCTCTGAGTCCTCTGTAACCCTTCTTGCTTTGGTGGGTTATCAGCAGAAGGTCTGAATCAGACAGGGTACAGTGTTGCACCGGATCTACTTGTCCCCAGGTCTGTCTTGGTTTGGGTTCCTCTTGCTGCAGTGAAACTCCATGACCAAAGCAGCTTGGGGAGGAAAGGGTTTGTTTGGCTTACACTTCCACATCACTGTTCATCGGCAAAGGAAGCCAGGACAAAACCCCAAACGTGGCCAGGAACCTGGAGGCAGGAGCTGGTGCAGAGCCATGGAGGGGTGCTGCTTACTGCCTTGCTCCTATGGCTAGCTCAGCCTGCTTTCTTACAGAACCCAGGACCACCAGCCCAGGGATGGCCCCACCCACAATGGGCTGAGCCCTCCCATACGAATCACTAATTTCAAAAAACCAGCCCTACAGGCTTGTCTACAGTTCGGCCTTATGGAGGCCTGTTCTCAATTGAGGCTCCCTCCTTTCAGATGAGTCTAGTCTGTGTCAAGTTGACATAAAACTATCCAGGACAAGGTCTCATTCTCCAGAAAGCAGAACAACTAGACTGTTTTTCCTAGGGTCAGGAACCCTCTTGTTCCACAACCTAAGAACACCTGTTCTATATGTTCTTTTGTCTCCCGTTGATGTGTGGAAGGAGTTTTTGTAGGTTTAGATGTATTTCCTAGATCCTTGTACTCAGCTGAACTGACTGCTCTAAGCTTCTGCATTTGCCAGCAGGCCCTCCACCTTCTCTGGCCCTGCATTCGTAAGTGATCAGGGGCTACCCATGCCCTGGTCATTGGTAGTGCAGGCAGAGAAAATGTGGAAAGAACTGTCCAGTGTTTGGAAGGTCCATACCCATGCCTTCCAGTGCTGGGAGGGGTCCCACACTGTGGTCTCTCAACTGTGTGTACATTTGGATCTTTAGGGGATTGGAAATGCTCACAGGTACATCATTACTGTCATTGGGGCTTTTGCTTTCTGCCCTGGGCATCAAGTTCTCCCATTAATGGCCACAGGGTCATTGCCAGTCCACAGTGGTACTCTCCCATTCCTGTTGGGCGCTACTTACATTGGGGGTATGATTGATTGGTGGTGACTGCCCTCCCATAGACCAAACACAATGTCCTTTTTAGGAGTTAAAGCCAACAATGGATTTGTTCTGGAAATAAGAGCCAACAGTTTTGGGATGCTTACTGACTGATAAGTCTTGTGCCAACCCTATGCCCCATAACCATCATGCCCTGCTGTGAGCAATGGCAAACTGGGTACTTATCAGGTTTCATGCACTTTGCAGGTGACTCCACTGTATATAGAGGCATCCTGGGAGTTGCCATATCAGGAACATTCTAGACCCACATGTACTTCAGGTCAGATTTCTTGCCCAGTCCATTCTCTGGAGCATTGGTCCCTTGCATCCAATATAGCATCATGCATGTTGCCATGGGCTTTCAAGGGCCAACTAGACACAGGATTCCTGCTCTGTCACTCTCTGAGTCAAAGATAGACTCAGAACTTCAGTTTCAGCATTTGAAAATTAAAAGAATAGCCAGATGTGATGGTGCACACCTTGAATGGCAGCGCTTGGGAGACAGAGATCTCTGTGAGTTTGAGGCCAGCCTGGTCAACAAAGCAAGTTCCAGGACAGCCAGGGCTACCCACAAAGAAATCCTGTCTCAAAAAATGAAAAAAAGAAAAAGAGAGAAAAGAAAAGGAAGGAGCGGGGCTGAAGCGATGGCTCAGTGGTTAAGGGCACTAATTGCTTTTCCAGAGGTCCTGAGTTCAATTTCCAGCAACCACATGGTGGCTCACAACCATCTATAATGGGATCCGATGCCCTCTTCTGGTGTGTACTCACATACATAAAATAAATAAACCTTTAAAAAGAGGGAAAAAAGGAAGGAAAAATAAGACAATGACAGAGGCAGAAATAACTTCTGTTCCACTTGAGCTAATGTGTCTGTCCCAACCCCTTAGGCCTCCCAGAAGCTCTGCCCAGGGAATCTTCTTTGGTTACCCTTGGCTAAGAGGTTTTATGGGGTCTTTGTAGGAAAGAAAGGCCACAGCAGAGGAGCTATGCTTGGCTATGTTCTTTCCCAGAACTCAACCCTGCAGGCCTCCAGGATCTTCATCTCTTCTTGGCCTCGTGTCTGTTCCTGCATGTGCACCTGCATTTAGAAGCTGGCCATGGGCTGTGTGTGCTCTGGTCATCCATAATGCAGGGAGAGGAGTTGCTGAAAGCCATTTCCCGTGTTTGAAGGGTCCATTCCTCCCTCTCAAATGCTGGTGCTTTCACACACCCCTGCTGACATTTCAGCCTCCCCACAGGACATGGACCGCTGCGTTTTTAAGAGTCATCTTGATTTTGTTCTACTTTGTTTTGTTTGTTTATTTTGAGACAGGGTCTCACTAGGTAGGTCTCTCTGGCCTACCTCTGCCTCCCAAGTGCTAAGATTAAAAGAGACATGTGCTGGGGCTGGAGAGACGGCTCAGCAGTTAAAAGCACTAGCTGCCCTTCCAGAGGGTCCTAAGTTCAAGTTCCAGCAACCACATGGTTGTTGTGCATGACTATCTATAAGGGGATCTGATGCCCTCTTCTGGAGTTTGGGTGTACATGCAGCAGAGCACTCATACATTAAGTAAATAAATACATTTATATTTTGGCTTGGGCTTTCTCAGCTTGGCTCTCTGTGACCAGAGACCACGGTTTTGACATTTTAGGATCTAGGAAGGCCAAGGTGAATTACACACAATGGGTGATATGTTCTCACCACTTCAAGGTTTTTAAAAAGAAGCTATCTTTTTGTATTTCTTTTCTTGAAACGGACTCTCTTTGGAGTCCTCTAACTTGCTTTGTGGCCCAGGCTGGCCTTGAACTCACAGAGAGTCTCCTGCCTCTGCCTCTAGGGTGGCTGGGATTAAAAGTGTGTATCAACACCACCACGCCTGGCAGAAGCGATCTTTTGGAGTTGGTGTACGTGCCTGAGTGGGCCTTTGAAGAAAGCCGATTCGATGGACAAAGGAGGCTTGTAGGAGAAGGTCTGGGAGGGACTCTGAGGTTGACGTGCAGGCCACTAATGACAGTATACAGGGAAGGCTGCTGGACCTCCGGAGGGACCTTGGTGGGAGGAGCCCTGAGAGGAGACCTCTGAGCTGTCTCTGCCATTTCTATGGCTGCTCAGTTGTCCTGTGGGGAGCTGTTTTAGACTCACAGACTGTGTTCATGTTCACTCTCTGTCCGTCATTAATTAGGAGCGTACTCCCCAACATCAGTGTGGAAAGACCAGAGACCATGACCATCTCTCCATGATCGCCTGCAGGGGCCTTATCCAGGTGAGCTACTGCCGGACCGCTGGGTCAGAATATACAATCTGGAATGAAAATTATAAGCTGCTGGCCTTGCCTGATTTTCTGCCTTAGGCTATGGTGGTGGTATCCCTGGGTGTCCAGGAAGAGCAAGGTTGCTGGCACGCACACAGCATGCCTCCAGACCTCATTGCCATCGGCTCAGCGTCGAGGAGCACCCTTTTACTTTGGTAGGTATGCAGAGGGAAGGGCCTTGACTCTGGAGACTTGGGGACCAAAGTTAGAGACTAGCTAGTTCTGTCCCTCCCCTTAGAGCCACAGAATGCCATGTGGCACCGAGGTCCTTGCTCTCACAAATCAGCACTCGGGAAACCAGCAATGTTAAACACGCAGGGTTGTCTCTTCAAAGGGAGAGACATATATCCTGGTTTCCTCCCAGAAGGCTGGGAGCGGAGGTGTTTAATATCCTGGCGAACTTTGTGCTGTCTGTATGACCAAGACCAGATCCTCCTCTAGAACCTTAAGAGATCGTATATAATCAGTCAGCTAGGTGGTGGGGGTGCACGCCTTTACTTCCAGTATTCTGGTGGCAAAGGCCGGTGGGTCTCAGCATTCTCCCCCTAAACCCTTAAGATGTCATATGTAATCAGTCACCTGGGTGGTGGTGGTGCACGCCTTTATTTCCAGGACTTGGGTGGCAAAGGTGGGTGAGTCTCTGAGTTCGAGGCCAGCCTGGTCTACCGAGTGAGTCCAGGTCAGCCAGGACTACACAGAGAAACCTTCTGTCTCAAAAAAACAATAAATAAATAAATAAATGATTTTTTAAAAAAAGATGTCATGTGTAGTCAATCATCTTTATGGAAAAATGTCATGGCTTAAGCTTTATTATGTTAAACTACCTGGTATCAGATTCTTGAAGTTTGAACCAACACTTAGCCGGGCGGTGGTGGCGCACGCCTTTAATCCCAGCACTTGGGAGGCAGAGGCAGGCGAATCTTTGAGTTAGAGGCCAGCCTGGTCTACAGAGCGAGTCCAGGACAGCCAGGATTACACAGAGAAACCCTGTCTCAAATATAGAATTAAGTAAAGTAATAAAAACATTAGAATCAACACTGGCTACTGAGTCATGTTGAGCCAGATTGCCTTTTTTACCTTACTTGGGTTATCACCCTGGCTGTTTGAGGTGCCTGCAGGGACCCCCACAATGGCGACCAACATGAGGGGCTCCAGTCTTGGAGAAGGTAAGAGAATTTTTCTTTAAATAGAATCAAGCTCACCCAGGAGCCATGCGTGTCCTCACTCAGGAGGTCACAGGTAAGTGGAAAGATAAAATAAGCCTGGGCTCTTCCCAGTCCTGAGACAAAGCATTTTTTACAATTACTGAGCTGTTGGTTAAGATCCAGAGGAGGGAAATAGTTAGAGCAACAGAGCTGCAGCTCTGTACATGTGTCAGTTAGATTCAGTCCTTGGCTTCCTGAACAAGAAACGATTGATGTTGAAAATTGGAAATGTAGCCAGGTGGTGGTGACAGTCTATAGAGAAAGTGCCAGGACTACTAGGGCTAAAAAACCAAAAAAGGGAAGAAAAACAAAAAAGAAAATTGGAAATGCATAGGAGCCAGTTTCAATTGGGCCCAAGAAAGATGAGATAAAATGCGTGCCAATTATCTTGCTAGCTGGAGTCGCGTATTGTCCTGTGTGGCTCGAAGTCTCTCGGGAGGGAGGATCATTAAAATAAGGCTTTTGTTTTCTCTGCAGGCTGCAGTGGACTCCAATGTGGACTTGTGGCGGTGCTCTGCAGGGGCCTCCTGGAGGATGACCAGCCAGGATTGTTCAGGACTTTCATTGTCTTGGTCACTTTGCTTCATTGTCTTCATTGTCTCCGTCTGTCCAATCGTCTGTCCAATCACAGCCTTAGCAAAATAAGCAATTTTATCTTGTCTTTTCCATAAAAAAAATGGACTTCAAATCTTTTAGGTGCTTAGAGACCAAACCCCACCCAGATTTCTTTGTATTTATGATTACTAAAACTTCATGTCTTAAATTTGTATCTTTGTACAACAGAAAAAAATTTTTAACTAGCAATGTGATCAAACTTAACATGGATTTTAAAAAAAAAAATAGGGGCAAATTGGAACCAAGGAGGAATATTTCTTATGAATAATATGGTGGCCAAGGACTGAAAAGCAGAAGTATAGGAGTTAGATTATTTGAAAGTTTTCACCTAACATTATTTTTGATGCAACCTGAGAATATGCAGAATGTAGTAAGAACTAGAACTTTCCAGAAAGTTCTTCTTCCATGGAAATGTTATACTTTGATGCTGTTCACATGTTTGTTTTGCTTGCAGTGTCAGCTGGACATGTTCTTTCATGCTCTCGTGGGACAACCCAGTTGATTCCCACTTCGGGATGGTCTGTGATTGTTCCTCAGGTACTCTGGAATCTCCTGTTAACCTGTTAGGAGAGTCATCGTTGCTGTCTTCGCCGCTGCCTCCTCCTCCTCCTCCTCCTCCTCCTCCTCCTCCTCCTTCTTCTTCCTTTTCCTCTTCCTTTTCCCCTTCTCCTTCTCCTCCTCCTCCTCTTCCTCCTTTAAAGATTTATTTATTATATGTAAGTACCCTGTAGCTGTCTTCAGACACACCAGAAGAGGGTGTCAGATCTCATTATGGATGGTTGTGAGCCACCATGTGGTTGCTGGAATTTGAATTCAGGACCTTCAGAAGAGCAGTCAGTGTTCTTAAACACTGAGCCATCTCTCCAGCCCCCAGGAGAGTCTCCTCCTCCTCCTCCTCCTCCTCCTCCTCCTTCTTCTAAGATTTATTTTATTTATTTTATGCATGAGTACACACTGTAGCTGTACAGATAGTTGTGAGCCTTCATCTGGTTATTGGCAATTGACTTTTTTTTAGGACCTCTGCTCGTTTCTGGTCAACCCTGCTGCTTGCTCCAGTCGGCCCCACTCTCTCCAGTAGACCCCACTCGCTCAGTCCCTGCTCGCTCCAGCCCAAAGATTTATTGATTATTATAAAAGTACACTGTAGCTGTCTTCAGACGTACCAGAAGAAGATATCAGATCTCATGACGTCTTATGATCTCATGATGGATGGTTGTGAGCCACCATGTGGTTGCTAGGATTTGAACTCAGGACCTTTGGAAGAGCAGTTGGTGCTCTTACCCACTGAGCCATCTCACCAGCCCCAGGAGAGTCTTCTTGAACTCAAAATTCAAATTGCCCTAAATTTTAAAGATACCAAATTTTACATAAATAGCTTTAAGCTTAACTCTTTCAAAGTTAATGTGAATTAAGCAGGCTTTGCTTGTGGTTTAGTTTTGTGCTTGCCCTTGGTCTGACATAAAGGAACAGACTCTTGACAAAGGAAGAAGTTAGGGGAGGCTTAGGAGCTCATGTTATACAGTATTCCAAGCATATTAGTAGTGACTGATTCTCACATCAGTGTGACATCTAAAACTAGAGCGTTCTGTGTTTGGGTCTTTCTCTTCAGTCAGGTGTGTAGAGACCTGTGCTCTGTGTATACTGCGAGCATGCATGATGCCTCTCCCTAATTAGACAGCAGCAGAATACAGCCCCAAGTGTGGCATAGGGTCATGGGGCTCCAGGAAAATACCATTCTGTCATATCTTCAATTTGACTTTGTCAAATAGCTTTTTACACATTTCTTTCTAGGACTCCCATTACAACTAAAAACTGATAATGGACCTGCTGATACTAGCAAATGCTTAAAAATTTTTTTTTGAAGTTTATGGAATATTAATCATGTTACTGAACTCCCTTACAATGGACAGTGTCAAACTGTTGTAAAACAACACAGTCCAATACTTAAATTACAAATTTGAATTCCCACATCCTATGCTACATTTAGCTAGGCTAACGTTAAATTTTTTTCACTTTAAAAGATAGTGCTTTTTCTGTTTCTAAAAGCATTTTGCCCAAAGGAGACACTACCTAAAGTATGTGTATATACACATACTTATATGTATATATACACATATAAGTGTATGTATATAAATATATTTATATATATATATATATTTTTTTTTTTTTAAACCTAACAACTAATCAATGGAAAGTACCCAATGTCCTGACATCGAGGCAAGAAAATTAAATGAAGTCCCAGGTGGCTCCTGTTGTGACATATCGGATAAAGACTGCATCCCAGACACCACCAGACAAGCGAGGGGTCGAAGCTAGACCACAAACCCATCAAGAGGAGATGTCCCAAGAGGAAGAGGAAGAAGAGAAAACCATTAACTTGGAGAGACAAACTAGTCAAGCCAAGACTTTGGGGAAGCAACAAGGACATGATACTGCTGACCCCCAAATGATGATTGACTGTATTACATGTTGCTTCTCAGCCTGTCAGTGCAGAATCCAAATGCCTTTTGTCAGGAGGGATAGAAGGCGCACCTGTAATAGGACACATTGTTTTGCTATGTTAAAATTGTTTTTATCCTTTGGGACCAGTTGTCTGGACAATAGAAGAACATACAAACATTTAGACACACGAATGGATGGCAGTTTGGTTAGACTAACTGAGCCATTCAAATGTAATAATACAGATTTTAGCTTAATGCATAACTCTTTAGATAGCGCTGATGGAGGAAATTATAGTTGTATGGAGATGAAAAAGGGAGTAAGTGATGTATTGCTTGCTAAGCTTCAACCAACACCAGCTACTGAGTAGTGTTGAATCGGACTGCCTTCTTGCCTCCTGCGAATTATTAGTCTGCTGGCCTTGGTGGAGGAAGTATGCCACTGAGGGAGGGGAGGGCTCTGAGAGTCTAAAAGCCTTGCCTTACTTCCGGTTTAGTCTCTGCTGTAAGCTTGGTCTTCAAGGTGTGATTGCTCAGTTTCATGCCCCTGCCGCCACGCCTGCTGCGTGCTCTCATGCCTTCCTGCCATAATGAACTCATCTCTTTTCTGGAACCACGAGTCAAAATAAACATTGCCTTCCTTAAATTGCCTTTGGTCACGTGTTTTATCGAGGGGGAAGCGGGTCCTAAGACAGGCCTTGTCTTAGACAGAAAAGTACCTACGACAGGCGGCGAAAGACTGTGTCGGAGAGCATAGTGCAGGTTTCTAAAGTCAGTACTCAGTAAGGGACACCTCTTCCCCACTCAGCCCTTAGTTTATTCACTGAATGATCCTCACCCTGACCCAGCCTCTCCCAGTCTCCCTGTTGCTCTTAGCTTCCGGCACCCTGTCTGACTCTCGGACAGCAGAGGACATGGGTGCGGCTCCCATTTCTCTTCGGCCACACCAGCCCCTTCCCCTTCCCCTTGTGCAGTGTCCATGGGCACTCCAGCCCCCAGCCACTGTGTTTAGTCCTGAATGTGTCCTTTCCCTGTGTCATCCACTGGGCAGCTAGCTCAGCAATGTCACCTCTCCAGGAAGAGCACTCCCTCTGCCCCTCCCTTACCAGTTAATGCAGGCAGTTCTAGGACTCAGCCAAGCAAACAAACCAAAGAACAGGTCTCTCTTTCCTAGCACTGACCTTGCAGAGGACAAGAGCAGAAGATTGACCAAAGAACTTTCCATGGTGTGCCGGAGAAGGACAAGGAGAAAGTTACAGAGCAGGGAGACGGGCTAGTAAGTCCGGAGGAGTGGCATTTTGCGCTCAGTAGACCGAAAGTCACCTGCATGATGGGACATGCCTAAGTGGGGCTGTTACCTCTGGTTTCACTCCAGCCCATTTAAGTTTCATCACCATGTTGACCGGGATGGAAAGGAGCTCTCTTCATGGATACCAGACACAGTGATCTAGGAAAGCCACAGTGTCTGTGGCCTTAGGAGTTGTTCCTGGTGGTAAACGTCTGCCCACCATTGAGGTAAAGATGGCAGCTGGGCCTGGTCAGGGTTGGCAGCAAGCATCAGGTTGGGTATATCTGCAGCCAAGCTCTACGCTGGCCATCTCCACTTCTCCGTCCCCCTTGACCATAGCTCAGTGAGCTAAGAAAGCACAGGCACCATTAACAGGCCTAAGTCATGACCTTGGTTCAAGACCAATGGTAGTGTTGAGCAGAGCTGGAGATTCCTCTTTGGGGAGCTCCACTGTGTCAAGAGTCCTAGTGACTGATGGATTACAGGAAGAGAAATGTGAAGGAGGAAAGAGAAACCGGGTCTCAACAGCTACACTCAAGGATGCAGAGCACTGAGCTCTTGTTCCAGGTAAGAGAATAGTGTAGTGTCTCAGAGTCTTTACAGGCAGAAAATGATAGTCCCGTTTCTAAATCACATTTGGGTAGTAAAATATATTGTAGTTAGCTCACCACATAAAGTTGTAGTTTCAGGGGCTTCAGAGATGGCTCAGTGGTTAAGAGCCACATGTGTGTGCCTGGTTTGCTTTCTAGCACCCACATGGCAACTTACAACTGTCTGTAAGGGGATCCTATGGCCTCTTCTGACCTTTAAGCACACCAGGCATGCACAAAGAACACACATACATGCAGGCAAAACACTCACACATAATCAATCACTAAGTGAATAAATAAATAAATAAATAAATAAATCTTTACAAAAAGTTATCATTTCAACCCACAAAGCCTTACTGTGGGCAATACCCATAAGGCCCAGGGGGGTAGTCTTCTGTGATTTACTATAAAGTGTGGTCATGCGTTCCAGATTCCTGTCTTTTTTCATTTGGCCACAATGAGTCTCTGTTCATTACTCCCAGACATACCAGCAGAGTGCCTACCACCTGGAGGGTATTCATTAGCACGCAAGGATGAGGAATAAAGCTGTTGGTGTCCTTCCGCGGCGTGTAACAGGAATAGCGCATGCAGTCCCCTGTGCCTCTGTGCCGACACCTACCACGTCTCCAGGGTTCTTGCTCCAGCTTTCCTCTAGAAGCCACCTACCGAAAGCATACTGGCCTGTCAAGTTCTAATGTAACTTAATTGCTGTGGGGCCCGGGCATCTTCTTTTGCCTCTCTGAACCTCGGGTTTTCAGCTATGTAAGATTGACCACAAATGAGTGCTTGCCTTAAACAGTAAAGACTGAATGGGATGATGTGTGTTAAATACTCAGTACCTCCGGCTCAGTACTCAATAAATGTCAGCTATTTTTGTCCAATGAGCATGTCCAATGAGATGATTGATAGCTAAGATGAATAACAAATACAAAATGCCACCACAACAGCCTCCTCTGTTAAGATGACATCACATCCCTTCTGGTGTGCTGATCTGCGGGCATCTCAGTGGGGCATTTGCTAGTCATCGCTGATGCTAGATTGAACTTGCACTAAATGCCATGAATGGTATTAGCCGATACATGCAATCATCTCATTTAATCCCTATAACCCACTGAGGTAGATTTAATTGATACCCTTTTACAATCCAGGAAGCCAAGGCATAGAGAAACAGAGAGACCCACTTCATGCCCAGTGAGTGGCTCAGGCAGCACTTGCTTTTTCAGTATGTGCAGGAAGGAGGCCTGGTCATAAGAGACAGGGCAGGTACTCATGCCCATTGGGGTACTGGGTTTCTATGGGAAATTGAAGTTTGAGACACTTCACTGGTCTTTCCAGCTGCTCAGATAGCCGCCATGGTGTCTCTCAGGCTCTCTGATGTATTCCTCATCTGAGCCAACAACTGTGCTGGCTGAACTTGTGGCCCAGATACGCCCAGGGACAATAACCTTATTTCAGCTGGTACCTGACCAGCGGGTGTCCTGGATTTATCCCAGGGGTCTAAAGACTGAAGAAACTCCAAAAAAATGTTACCAAAGTGACTCAAGAAGTACCTTAATCCTACCAGGAAGTTGTGGCCTAGTACCAGGGACTCTTGTGAGGCAGCTCTTGGGACAGGTTATGGTAGAATCCAGTCAGGAGAATGGAGTGGGAGCCGTAATGAATGGTCCTTTGCCCAGTCCTCCGCTGACCAATACATACCTTAGTTTCAGTGGAAGTGGTAGCATAGGTCTTTCGTCTCAACAGTCAGAACTCAGAACTCAGCCCTCAGAGGCAGGTAGATCTCTGTGAGTTCGAGGCCAGCCTATTTACATAGTGAGTTCCGGGCCACCCAGGTCTGCATACATCCCATTGGTTCACCGTGTTCTGGGCATGGGGTGAAGCTCCAGACAGAGCAGATGGGGATTCTTAAGGAGCTGTGCTCTTGGGCTGGGTTATTGCTCAGTGGAGGAGTGTTTGTCTAATCTGGGCAAGGCCCTGGGTTCAAGCCCCAGCGTCACGCACAAACACAAGTTGACAGATTAGTCAAACTGTGCCCGTGAAAGGAACAATGCGAGCCTCACACTCCAGTTAAAACTGTCCTAGGAGTCACATTAAAGAAGTGGGGGGAAACAGAATCTTAAAAATGTATTTTAGCCGACGGAATGAAAAATGGTCATTTTAGCACATAATCAACATTAAGAGTTTTTGAGGTGAGTCAGGTGTGATAGTGTACGCCTGAAATTCCGGCACTTGGGAAGCAGAGGCAGGAAGCGTGCCACGGAATTACCGGCATGCCCCCTCCCACCTGCCTTAATGAGATTTCCCCCGAACTTCCTTGAAATTTGGTATGTATTTTACAGTACATATTCATTTCATTTTTTTTTTTACTTTTTAAATTTTTTTAAATGTATATGTGTGTATGTGTGTGTGTGCGTTTATGTGCCTTACGTGCATGTAGGTACCTGAGGATGCCAGATAAGGAGGGTATTGGACCACCAGAACTGAAATTATAGGTGATTGTGGACCACCTAATGTGGCTCTTGGGAACTGAACCTGGTTTTGCTGTTGTTGTTTGCTTTTTTGTTTGTTTTTATTGTTTTTTTTTTTTTTTTTCTGAGACAGGGTTTCTCTGTGTAGCCTTGGCTGTCCTGGAACTCACTCTGTAGACCAGGCTGGCCTTGAACTCAGAAATCTGCCTGCTTCTGCCTTTTGTTTGTTTTTATAGCAGTAGGTATATTTAACTGCAGAGCCAGCTCTCCAGCCCCCTGCCCCTGCCCCTCTCCCATTTAAACTAGGTATGTTTACACTTGATCTTAGCCAAAAGGCCGAGAAGCGATACTAGGTATGTTTAAAATGCCCACTGGCCGGGCTGGAGAGATGGCTCAGTGGTTAAGAGCACTGACTGCTCTTCCCAAGGTCGTGAGTTCAAATCCCAGCAACCACATGGTGGCTCACAACCATCCATAATGAGATCTGACTCCCTCTTCAGGAGTGTCTGAAGACAGCTACAGTGTACTTACATATAATAAATAAATAAATCTTAAAAAAAAAAATGCTCACTGGCCACATGTGGCCACCTTATCAGACATAATGACCTAGAGGATAAGAAGTCCAAGAACTATGGAATAAACAGTGTTTGGGGATGCTTGCTTTGCAGGGTGGCTGTTGTGTCTTGTAGGCGCTTACAGAGGCTGCTGTACCCAGGGTTCCCCATTCTCCTGTATCCTTCACTTCTGTCTTGGCATAGAGAAACCAGCTACATATCAGGTTTTCCTTATGGACACCCCCCACGATGGTTTGTATATGCTTGGCTGAGGTGGGTCACTGTGGTGTGGCTATAAGATTCTCATCCTAGCTGCCTGGAAGCCAGTATTCTGCTAGCAACCTTCAGATGAAGATGTAGAACTGTCAGCTACTTCTACCTGGAAGCTGCCATGCTCCCACCTTGATGGTAATGGACTGAACCTCTGAACCTGTAAGCCAGCCCCAGTTAAATGTTGTCCTTATAAGAGTTGCCTTGGTCATGGTGTCTGTTCATAGCACTAAAACCCTAAGGAAGACAGTCCCCCTCCCGCCTCCAGCACATGTGGCATACTGGAGTTAACTTCAGTAAGCCAGAGTTTGTCCCTTCGGACAGTCACTAGTCACTTAAGAGCACTTCCAAGCACCACCTACCATGAGCTAAGCACAGGAAGCACACATCTGTGTTAGCATCTACATCGTCACCCCTCAGTATGCATTGGGTTGGTTCTAGGACCTCAGATGATACCTAAGACCACAGAGCTTATGCCCTTCTGTAAAGTGATGTAGGATCATGTATAACTGTGCTGTTGTAGTTTGAATACAAATGTCAGAGGACCATACGTTTGAATGCTTGGCCATCAGGGAGTAGCACTACTTGAGAGAGGTGTTATGGTTTGTAAATGCTTGGCCCAGGGAATGGTACTATTTGGAGGTGTGGCTTTGTTGGAGTCAGTGTGTCACTGTGGGCGTGGGCTTTAATATCCTAGTCCTAGCTACCCGGAAGTCAGTTCTTCTACTAGCACCCTTCAGATGTGGATGTTAAATTCTCAGCTCCTCCTGCACCATGCCTGCCTGGATGCTGCCGTGCTCCCGCCTTGACGACAATGGACGGAACCTCTGAACCTGTGAGCCAGCCCCAATTAAACGTTGTCCTTATAAGAGTTGCCTTGGTCATAGTGTCTGTTCACAGCAGTAAAACCTTAACTAAGACAAGAGGAATTGCATGTCAAAGGAAGCATGCAATTTGGGGTGGGCTTTGGGTTTCAAAAGCTCAAGCCAGGTCCAGTGACTTTCTCTTCCTGCTGCCTACTGATCTGGATTTAGAACTCCCAGCTGCTTCTCCAGCACCATGGCTGCCTGTGTGACACCATGCTCTCGCCATGATGAAAATGAACTAAACCTCTGAAACTGAAGTCAAGCCCCAGTTAAATGCTTGGTTTTGTTTTTGTTTTTTGTTTTTTGTTTTTTTGTTTTGTTTTGTTTTGTTTTAAAGTAGGAGCTGGCTTGGTCATGATATCTTTTCCTAGTAAGATAGTAAGACTAAGACAATTGTATAAGGGTGTCCTCCTGTACTCCTCTTGACTACTCGTATCATATAATGTAATGCAAACACTATGTATTGCAGGGAATAATGACAAGGAAAATACTTGTTGTCTTCGTACTAGGTATGCCTTAGTACTTCTTCTGTTGCCATAGTAAAATATCTTGACAAAGGCCAATGAGATATCTTGGGGGGAGGGGCTGAGGCACTTGTTGCTAAGCATGATGACCTGAATTTAGTTCCTGGAACCCACACAGTAGAAGAAGAGAACTAGCTTCCAAAAGATGCCTTCTGATCTCCACTTGCACTGTGTGTGTATGTGTGTGTGTGTGTGTGTGTGTGTGTGTGTGTGTGTGTGTGTGTTGAAAATAAATAAACATAAAAATTTTTAACTACCTAGAGGAATGGTTTATCTTGGCTTATGGTTCAAGGGTACAACAGTTCATTATAGAGAACAAGTCAAGACAGCTGGTTACACTGTCCAAAGTCAGTGTAGTGGTTTGAATGAGAATGGCTCCAATTGGCTCATGTGTTTGAATACTTGATCCAGTTGGTAGACATGTTTGGGAAGGGTTAGGAGGTATGGCCTAGTCAGAGGAGGTGTGTTACTGGGGGTAGGTGCTTTAGTCACTCTCTATTCTATTACTGTGAAGAGACACTATGACAAAGGCAATGATTATAAGGGAGAACATTTAATTGAGTGCTTGCTTACAGTTTCAGAGAGGTAGTCCATTGTCATCATGGCAGGAAACATGGCAGCATGCAGGCAGACTATCAAGCAGTGGCTGAGAATACATTCTGATTTGTAGGCAGAGAATGAGAGAGAGAAAGAGAGAGAGATGGGGGAGAAAGGGAGGGAGGGAAGGAGGGAAGGAGAGGGAGAGAGAAAAAGAGAGAGGGAGAGGGACAGAGACAGAGACAGAGAGAGACTCTGGCCTTGGCATGGGGTTTTGAAACCTCAAAGCCCACTCCCAGTGACACACTTCCTCCTCTTAATCTTTCTAATCCTTTCAAATAGTGTTACTCCCCTCCCTGGTGACTAAACATTCAAATATCTGAGCCAATATGGCCCATTCTTATTTACACCAGCACAGTAGGCTTTCAGGATGCCAAGAACTCATGGCATTCTCAGTGTGCCCTCTCCTCTTCTTTGGGGACCAAGATGTGAGCTCTGGGCTCTCCCTGCCTCCATGCCTTTGTTCTGCCATCCTGGACTCAGACTCTGTGAAACTAAAAGCTTAATTAAATGCTTTCTTTTATGAGTTGCCTTGGTCCTACTGTTTTATCACAGAGATAGAAAAGCAACTAAGTCAGTCAGAAAGAAGAGAGCAAGGAATGCAGGAACTTACTAAACGTCTTCCTTTTTATCCAGTCCAGATCCCAGGGTGTGGAATGGTGCAGTCCACATTAGGGTGGGTCTTCCAACCTCAATTAGCTCAACCAGCAGAATCCCTTACAAACCTGGCCAGAAGCTCAACTGAGCAATGATCTCTCACAGGTGTGCTTGGAGGCTTGC
Source organism: Montemys delectorum (assembly GCA_019843815.1). Lineage (NCBI taxonomy): Eukaryota > Metazoa > Chordata > Mammalia > Rodentia > Muridae > Montemys > Montemys delectorum. The sequence continues at coordinate 2,027 of JADRCD010208003.1, read as the reverse complement.
TGTGTAGATGGCAGAGTCTGTCAAGCTGACAACCAACTTTAAGCATCTGGTGCAACATCGTAGACTAAACCACATAGTCTGTGAATAAGACTCAAAATGAAAAATGCTCAAGTGGGGGCTCGAGAGATGGCTCAGAGGTTAAGAGCACTGACTGCTCTTCCAGAGGTCCTGAGTTTAAATCCCAGCAACCACATGGTGGCTCACAAGCATCTGTAATGGGATCCAATGCCCTCTTCTGGTGGGCATGAAGACGATGTAGCCATATGTATTAAATAAATAAATTGTGAAATTATTTTTTAAAAAATTAAAAATGCTCAAGTGGGATCTGGAGAAAGGCTGATTGTGTTGGAATGTCAGAGGTTACAGCAGGGTGCACCCACATGCTATGTCATTCACACACACTTGGCCTAGTGCTCAGCAAGTACAAAATTCAAATTCTGATCTTTGGAACTCTCTAGAACTTTTCTTCAGTTATTTTCCATCTTATCACCAGGTTCTTGGTCTGGGTTCTTGGTTCCCAGTCTTTGTGATCTTCATTGAAAGAATTCTACCAAGGCACCCACACCATAGTGTAGAAGGTAGAATTTATTGAGGAGTAATATGGACTGATCTCACAGGATGAGAGTGGATGATGACCAAATGGACTACTGTTGAGATCCACATTTTAGATTTATACTGTTTCTATCCTCTGTAGAACAGGCACAAGATTGACAGACTCGTTTGGCCTGACTCTCCCAGGAAGGATAATTTTTGATATGTCTTTGTTTTTAGAGCTGCCTCCTAAAGTTTGGTGTTCCTGGAGCTAGGTTTAGATAGTTGCCATAGCGACCTGCCAGGTAGTTCAAGAGTGCCCACCACCACTCTTATCCTTAAGGGCCCAACTGTCTCAGTGCCAGGGATAGGCCCCAGAACCTGTTCTTTGGAACAGCCAATAGAGCCTGCATTTCTAGCCTCTGGCTTTACAGATTGATGATTATTAGGGGCAGGGGGTCTAGCTTCATTGTCTTTCAAGTCTGCCAATATTTAACTAGTTTCCTATCAGCTTGACACTGGTTGAATCAACAGACAGAGAATGCATGGCCATAACCTGCCAGTTGCTGTCTTGTCAAGGTAAGGGAGTTACCTGCTGGGGCTGGTTTCTGGTGGCTCAATAGATAAAGGCCTAAACCACAAAGCCCCAAATACCTAAGCTCTACCTCTAGAATTCCCACATAGTATTTGGGGAGAACCAACTCCCAAAGAGTATCTTGTGACCAGCACATTCACTGTGGCTTACATTCACTTGCACACACAGACACACACACAGACACACACAGACACACATACAGACACACACAGACACACACAAAGACACACATTTAATGTAAAAACTTAAGAAATTAATTACCAACAAAGAAATGATTAAAAGCCTTAGGAAACATAATGGAAGAGAAAGGGAAGTAGTGAAACTAGTTAGGGACCCCTGACCTCTGGCACAGGGGAAACAGGTTTAACTTGACCAGAATGCTTGTTACAGCATCAAGGACATAAGCCTGTGGGACATGGGCCTGAAGTGTAGTAAGAGCAGTGGATTCAGAGCCATGAAAGTCTGTCCCACCCAGCAGGGTGGCCCGGGTGACTGACTTTCAATCTCTTTGCCTCACATTTATCACCTTTAGAGGGGTGTGGTGACGCTTGCACAGACTGATGTGAACCAAAGCTCTCTGGGAAAGTCACACCTATGTCGAAGGTTCTGGAGACTTCTGCGACTGTAGAAAGTCTGAATGTTGCAGATCAAGGACCAACATTATTGCGGTTGTTTAAGTTCCCTTTACAGTGCTCATCGCCTGCCTCTGTATCGGAACCAGCATCCCTTTGACTGTCAGGTAAAGCCTTTGGAGTGCATTAACTTAGCAGACTGCTAACTTTCACCAATCTCAACGCTCAGGGTGTTGCCAGGTCACATCTAAAGCCTGTAACAGAAATGTCTCTGTTTTGCTGTCACCTGTCTACCTGATGTCCTCACCAGTGGATCTGGTTTACACACT